>OV816028.1:52842461-53070000 GCA_929113105.1 Agrypnus murinus
AACCTCAAATTTACAGATATTTTATCTGGAGTCGAGCATGGGTTTTGCGTTGAATGTTTTATCGACTAATTTTGTTCCAAAATGCACCAGCTTATATAGGAACTGCCATAACAATTGAAATCTATGACATTTTTATAAAACAACAGAAAATCTAAATCGCGTGTGACGTCACTAAACCAAAACAGCTGTTGCAGATCTTCACTAATCCCAAATCTGTTATGATGAAGTTGTAGATCTTAAAACGCTGATCAAAAAACTATTATACATGTATAGTCCCAAAATGAATAGTAGAGAAGATATTCACAAAAAAACATTAGACAACGTACAAACTTATTATGATCTAATTACATATACAAATTAACAAAACAAGGTTCATCCTTTTCAAAATGGCTATAGAAATACATGATATCGGTAACATTAACAATTTATGAAATCCTGCTTTGGGAAACTTTTTTAGCAGGATTTCATAAATAATTACGTCGTTTAAAAATTCTTAATTAACAATTTATCTATAAAAATACCTTTACAACTTACTATAAACATGATTTTTACAGTATACGAACTACTATAAATACGAATTGATACTCATACAAATACCAGCTTAATATTTGAGTCAAAGTTAATCAAATTAGGCATAAACTGTCCAGCATACACTGCTCTAAATGCTTACATAAAAACAATGTTGAGAAAAGCAGGATAAAATCCAATAAAAGTCTGTTAGCACGAAACGACAGGATTCAAATACCTTCAGTAATTGTAATGGTCAGAAATCTAGTGAACAAATTCAAAGATTAATTGTATAATGCTAGTCATAATAAGGTTGACCTAAATAATCTATTTTTAGCAAAACAACACAGTAAAACTGAGCTGGTGTCGAGAAACATAGAAAAAATCTGTCTAACGCAGAACATCGTAATGTTTAAATTCAAAAATGGAAATAACTTCTTCCTAACAAGTGGAAAACCGTTGCAAAATAATATAAGTTGCCTAAACATGATTCTAATAAAGCAATCTAAGTAGATTATATCCTTTTTCTGAAACTGAAACCTAATTTTATTTATTGTGCATGAAAAAGCTAGGTTAAGTTGGCATGAAATCTTTATTTTTAAGTTTTTGATTTAAATATTAATGAATACAATTGTGGTTCTAATTATTCTTATTAATCATATTTATGACATGCCATGTCCCTCTTTTAAATTATGACCAATACAAAATATTCGTTTTAACGTTCACGAACATTGTTTGATAAAATTTTCAAAACGGTTATATTATATCACCTCAGTATTATGCACCAATCTTTCTTTCTTAGCAGCAGTAAAAGATTATAAATTTAGCCACCTTCCAAGAAGCCTACACACATTTTTAAAAACCTGTAAACCTTGCAATAGGATTTTGTAAATTTGTTTAAATGGAAGTTCTAAGAAGGGTTAAAATTGTCATTAAAAGGCCCCCTACAACTGGTTTATCTTTACTTTTCAGAGGATTTCCGAAAATTTACCTGAATAAGAGTTCTAGGAAAAATTAAACTTCGATGCATTATACACATTGTTAGTTGTCTAAATGGAGATTTCACCCCTCTAAGAAAGAGTTTTAATTTAATTATCATTTACGTAAAGTTAAAAACTTGCATTGCAAATTTTTATTTTAACTTTAGTTTTGTGACTGAACAGCCCTACACTGTAGTACAAAAAAAGTCAAAGCGAAAGTGTTTAACTATTACTGAGAAAATCAACGTGTTGCGGGAAATTGCTAACTGTATACAAAAAAGAAAGACATTGCGGCTCGCGGCACAGTTTGGAATTCCTGCCAGTAGTATATCGACTATAAAAAAAAATCGCGAATCAATTCTAAAATCAGTTGGTGAACTTACAGCAAAACGTGCTAGAACTTATGTTTACGACGACGTAGGTGAATCAGTTTTAAAGTGGGTGCATTTAATTGGCGACAAAAAGGCACCATTATTAACACGATTAATTAAACAAGGCTATACAGTTTGCGGAATCACTCGAATTAAAATTAAAGCATTAAAATAATATTTACAAAAGGTGATATTTCATTATAACGAAATTTCCCTATAGCGAATTCTTTTCAGCATTTACGGACTTCGTTATATAGAAGTTTGACTGTATTTGAAGCGTGAACTTGAAGCAGCTATATGCGGACATTCATTACAGATTTCTCGGAAAACTTTTTTCATATGAGGAAGTAAATCAACAAGATAACGTTGTCATGAAGTTCAATGGTGTTATTCTTCTTTCAATGCGTATTATAACATTTCATGTTATAATACCTGAAGTACATACCTGAAGACCATTTTCTAAACAAATCTACAATGTTTTGAGCTGGTTGAAAAGTGACGAATTTTTTAAAACTATAATTGTTGTTATATTAATTACTTTTATGTAGTTATCCCAAAGAAAAAAAAATTTATTGTTTAAATTGAACTGTATCTTCTTTATTGTTTCTAAGGTAAAAGGATAAAAAACATTTTTGTTGTAAAGTTTAAGTAAACAAACTTCATAGATGCAGCACAAAGCAGAAAACACTACCCTTTTACTTGACACAGAATATGCGGTGAAGCTTTGACCTCGGTGCTTGAATTGAATACAGATTTTTAGGAATAAGTGTGCTGTAGAGCTTTATAGGTTAGCCTAAGTTTTATAAGGCAAGTAGGTAGTGCTTTATTATTAAACATGTTATTTATTGTAGGGTTCTACGTATAAAGTTTAATATATCCATATGTTATATGTTTCCGCGAAATATGCAAAAGAAAATAGTTATTATTCATATTTAAACTGCTTCTGCTAATAATGTCGGTAATACCAAGTAAAATTGCCCAATATTGCGAAATTCATTCAAAATAAATTCATGTATTCAGTGGCGTAGCCAGAGTTGGCCCTTGGGGGGGGGGGGTATACAATAATAAAAGAAAATCCGAGGACTTGGCTCTCAACGTATACCTATAATAACTTTTTATTTAGGTTTTTTATAGATTGTACGGAACAAAAGTGCAAATATTAAAGAATACTGAATAAAAAACAAGTAGTAAAAGTAGTAGCCTTTAGTAAAATATGTAAAATTACAAAGTTGGCTCGCCACGAAACTTAACTAGCAACCACCATGCTAAATTTTGTATTACAGTAGTACAGACGATATTTTGACCGGTGGTCACTGTGTATGAGTGGAACTCAATATGCAAATATTTTTATTGTTCATACTTTGGAATCCACTCAACCCAAAAACTTGATCTTGGTGTCAAATTATATGTTTTTGAGGTCAAGGAATTCAAAGAAGTCTTTAATTTATTCATATATACAACCAATTTTTCAAAATGTAGACCAATATATGGCATTAAATGAACTTATATTTAATTATTTTTCAACTATTACAATCCTCCTTTATTAAACACAGATAATGATATTTCTTCTTACTCAAACAGGAAAACCACAATTAAAAAAAATGTTGATTTGAAACAGTTACTTCAATAGTAATTGCATGATGTTCCACTGTCACTAGCAACATATGACGGATGTCTTCGTCTTCCAACAAATAAAGCCATGCTCGGTACCATTTTGATATGGGACAATGGTGTAGATATCCTTCCTATAGAAGAACCTGGTTGCGTACATGCTACGCCATTGATGCTATGGACATAGTATAAGCACTCAAAAAGCCAATAAAGCAACAACTTTTGGTGGTCTAGCGGACTCATTTGTGAAGTTAGTATTGCAGAATTTCTCTGATTACACTTCGAGAATTGATGTTGTCTTTGATAGCTACAAAAATAATTCTATTAAATCAAATATTAAATTAGGGCCAAACGCAAAAGCAAGAAAACCCCCCCTTGTAAGACGTGACATACAAGATTCCCTTGCCACAGAATTGGAATGGATTTATTAATCTTCTTGAGAAAAAAAAGCTCTAACTCACTTCCTCTCAAATCAGTTGATGGATGTATCCTCTAAGAAATTAAGCCCAAACCAAGTTGTAGTGACAGCAGGTGGTTATAAACAGTGTGATAGGGCTACTTCCACATCTGGAATTCTGTCAGATTTATTATTTGCTAATCACGAAGAAGCAGATACGAGGATTTTGCTTCATGCAAAAGATGCAACTAATAATGGATACAGTCGGATTGTTGTGCAATGCAAAGATACATATGTATGTGCTAGTTATGTTAGTGAACATATTTCAATAAATCCACGCAGACGAAGTATGGATGTCCAAAGGAACATCATCACAGAAAATATTCGTCCCTGTGCATACAATATTCTCAGGCATACCAACTGATGTGCGAGAATATATTATTGGTTTTCACTCGATAACTGGATGTGACACAACCAGTCAGCTAAATGGTATTGGCAAGAAAACTGCATGGGAAGTTTATCTGAAAAATCTTAAATTGCTTGCAGAAATAGGTGTTGGAACATTATCGGATAGTGCAATCAAATCGGCTGAAGATTTTTTTTATTAGCATTTACTCGCGCTCTCCACATAATGCAGAAACTTTAAAATCAATCAATGAACTTCGGGAATTACAGTTTGGGGGAAAATCACCAGAAATGCTTCCTCCTACATACGCTTATTGAAACTACACATCCAACGTGCACATTACCAAGCATTTGTGTGAAGAAAAGCACTGGAGGCTAAGCCATTATTGCCTGATTTATGCGATGCGATGCGATGATAATGGTGAATTAAAACCAGATTATGCTCAAGCTAATTGTGTGTACAGTAAACAAGCTACCATATCTCAAAGTGTATGGGTGCTTTCTTGAGCAGTGTAAGAACATATATTCAAACCAGGATGATGAGGATGAAACAATGTAATTCTTGAATTTATATTCTATCACACAGGGAAGTTAGGCCCCATAAAGGACATTTTTAATTGTGGTTTTTATGTTCGAGTCAGAATAAATATCATTAACTTTATTTAATAAAGGAAGATTGTAATAGGTGAAAAATTATTAAATAAAAGTTCATTTAATGACATTTTGAAAAATGGTAGATGGGTTGTATATATGAATAAATTAAAGACTTTTTGAATTCCTTGGCCCCAAAAACATATAATTTGACACCAAGATCAAGTTTCTAGGTTGAGTGGTTTCCAAACTACGAACAATCAAATATTCAATGCCGTCCAGAAAAGAGGATCCTACTCATACACAGTGACCACCGGTCAAAATACCATCTGTACTACTGTAATATAAAATCTATTATGGTAGTTGCTAGTTAGGTTTCAGGGTGAGCTAAATTTGTCATTTTGGCCATCTGCCTCTCCACTATTAAGAATACTAGTCTTTATTCAACAAAATACATTACAAAACATAATCTAGGTGCCATGGTTTTTGGTCAGTTTGTCAAATATTTCATCTACTGTTTTAAGTTTTTGACCCTTGGTGGGGATATATCCCCATATCCCCCCCCGTGGCTACGCCACTGCATGTATTCAAACTAATTTGAGAATTGAATTAGAACTAGAACTATATAGATAGAAATTTAGGATTAAGAAAATGAAAATCAGAACTATATTTAGTTTTATTTAATCTAGTAATGACAATAAATAATTGTGAATGTCATTGTGAATTTAATTAACTTTTAATTTAATAAAACAGAATTAAAATGCATAGTACATTGTATTCTTGAACTAATTTAATTAAATACCATTAATTATTTTTTCTTAATTAATTCCCTCCAACTTCTCGCATATCAATTATTATTAATTGTATCAAGTATTAGTAGGGAAAATATTTTTTTCCCAAGTAATATCTTAAATTCTAGTTATAGTAAAATCTATGATCGTTATCCGTTGTATGTCCGGTAATCTGATTTCAGTCCCCTCTCCTCACCCCTTCAAATAATAAATTAATAGCCAATCAATTGTTACAGTTTTATTTTGCTTTTCCGTAGTTAAGTTTCACTTTAATATTTAACCTAAAAATTTCTTCTTAAAAGGCTTCTTCCCATTGTTTGATTATCAAACTTTGTCACTCCTAATTTGGTCAAACTTTTGAGCAGACCTTGTTATTGGCTATTCCATATTTGGTTATGCTTTAGTTTGGGATCCTTCATTGGTAACTTTTGCTTAACACTGTTTCTTTAAAACCTTTGCAAAATATTATTATTCCTTTTTATCAGTTTAGCTGTAAATCTCTTGAGAACAAGAAGTGTTGTGTTTTACTCTCTTGTGAAGTTTGATATAATTTTCCTCTTTGAGGTTTTTAAGAGGGTGAAAGATTAATTATTACCCGTAGACCTTGTTGGGTTTTCACGTAAGTGAAGTTTCTATGCACAGGGAATCCAAGTTGATTGAGATTTAATCGCTACATTTCCAAGGTAACACCTATAAACTAATTTATTCATTAGGGTTATTTCTAATAATTCATTGTTTTGTAACAAGACATACAAAAATTCTGCTAAGATAACCTTGAAAAGCAGACCCATATAAAGAAAAAGGGTTTTATAACGGAGTAACAGCACTGTATTCTTTGAATCGATATTATCATACACCATGTTAGCGATAAAGGCATTCACTTGGTTTCCTTTATATTGTCACTATATGCAGAAGTCAGAAGAATACAAACTGCAGAAAACCTAAAGGTACATAAACAAGTTTATTTCAACATCTTGCTATAGTTTTACTATTGGATCATAAACGAAAGACATCAAACGACTGCTTGGTATGCGTTTAAGTTTAAATTAAACGAACTTTATGTTACTTCTACAATTACCACTGCTTTCAAATTCTAACTGATTAGACTTAATTAAAGAGTTTATAGTCGAAACTTTCAAATTTATTTACGGTTAACGTTTTATATCCAGTTTCAGCAAAGCTAAGATACAAATGTGTATGTGCGGAATATATTTTCGTTTAGCTGTAACCGATAAAAATATCACCATGACACATTTAGATTTCAGCACCCACAATAATTCGTTACTGAGAAAATTAATTAGTGCTTCCTCTTCATGTGATTAACGGTCGAATAAACACACGAGATGCATAAATACATTTGGTTTTTAATACATAAATATTTGAGATTTGCATGATAAACGCTTTTATCAGATTTTCAGTAAATAACAATTTTACCAAAATTTATTTCAAAATTCAATTTGGTACAGCTTTATGAACCACTTCCGGAATGGAGGGTTTTGCAATTTTTAAAAATTTAATTAATTATCGCAAAGTTATGTGGTTCGTAGGGAACAATAATAAGAATTTATGTTTAATAATATAATTCTTAAAGAACGTTACGTAAAATCGTGCATAATCTGCGGTTTTCAGGTTGTTATTTATCAAAATCATTTCAGAGGAGAAATGGAATCGATTTGGTGGAATTGTATAGTAATATCCGAAAAATGTATTTGTGAAAATAAAATTATTTGGAATTTCCTATTGCATATCCAATAGAGATGCATCTCCAGTAAAATATTTCTCTAGAAATTCATTTTGGTGTTAAAAAGCAGTTTAAAGTAGTATAAGAAAGTTAGGCAAACACTAGTTGTATCTACATATACATATACGCACAAGGCTCATTTTTCTACAAAACTCACTTACATTATTCTGTTTTAATATCGAGACCTTGACTCTGCGAATTAGCCAACACGACTTACTTATTATTTTTTTAGTTTTTAGATCTTTAAAACCATAAATTTAAAATATTTGTTTGCATATACTCGAGAAAGCTTATCTACTTGGAGCGCCCCGTTAGTTCACAGCATGTTAAATTGTTGAACTACTCACGCTTATAGAAGTGCATGGCGCAGGCGGCGGCTGAATATCATTGGACCTTAGACGTCATACGTGGATCTCTGGGTGGGTAAGTCGGGGTTGTTTGTTAAATAACGCGCTCAGGAATTCATCTGACAATGCTGGACTTTTAACTGGTTTTGTTTGATGAGAGTTTGTTTAAATAAATCAGTCATAGTAATCCGAAAGGACTGTAATCTTACAACGAATGGTGTATATAAAAAAGTCTTTTGATGGGGTTTCTCTAGTATTTTTTTAATACGCAAAATCTACTTTTAAATTAAAAGTTTTACTAAAGGATGGCAATGTTCAAAAATAGTCACCAATAACGACTACATTATTTACAACAAAACAGAAACAACTAGGTATAAAATTGTCACTTAAAATATTTTCAGTGTTTCGAGTGTTTCAAAATTACCGTAATCTATTTCTATCTAACTTCTAATCGAAAAATAATCATATCTAAAACTTTCTAATGTGGCATTTACTTTCAGCTTATATATAAACTTAATACCATGGTGTAAAACTAGAAGTATAATGGAGGGTTTGTATAAGACATGACATAAAATTCGCTTAAGATGTCTCTAGAGGTTTCGTAAAAGTATCTGTTATTTTTTAATGTATCTGTATAGTATTATACGTGCACAGAAATTGTAGGTTTCACGAAAATGTATAGCTAACTGTGGTTATTTTTAGATTTCATTTAAACTTGAAACACTGCAGTTGTAAAAGTAAATGACATGTTATACGGCCAATACTAACTGCTACAACATCGCGATTAATTGACCGTTTCTCCAAACCTGAAAACACTACTGTAGGAGGATGACGGTTTGTTAACTACTGTTTAACTATATCAATCTTGCACCCATTTCTAAAAAAGTGCTTTATTATTAGCTTGTGTTTGCGTCTCGACGATGATGAGAGTTGACAGGTAATCCTAAAAAAGTAGAAACTAGACATTGTATAAAAGGGTAAGTGGATAAATAAAATAGTCTACACGGATAAAAAGAAAATGGCCAGCAAAGCAGTTTTAAAAGGCGAATCAAGAAAATCCTCCATCGGATTTCAACGTTTGTCCAAAGTGTACGTGGAAAAAATTCAATACAAGAATATAAGTTTGAAGCACTAGAATGTGGAAAACATGATTTATGCGAGAAATTGAGGAGTGACGACATAAGTAACAATAATAATTCGAATTTATTTTCTTAGCGCACGATACTAATGTTTCTTGTTGCAAGAGTGAAGTACTGTCCCTGAAACCTGCTCCATGCCAACTTTTTTAAAATTCTATTAAGGGGATGTCTCGCAACACCCCCTCAATTTTTTTGCGAACTCTGTTAATCTGCGAACGTAAAAAGAAGCGGGGTGACACAGAACCAACCAATAATAAAACTTGGCATGGAGCACGTACAGAAGCATTACTTCAATTAAACAACCAGAAACAATCACCTGGTGGACCAAAAAAAAGGTTTGAGGTGGAAAGAATTGCAGTGCCCTTTCACTTAAAGTGTAAAAAATGAAGATACTAGGAAGTATATAAACAAATGTAGATTCTTGTAATATATTCAGAATTCCTTCACGCCGCTTTTTTTTGCGTTTGCAGATTAACAGAGTACCCAAAAACTTTGAAGAGATGGTGCGAAAGAATCCCTGAATAGAATTTTATGAAAGTTATCATGGGGTAGGTTCGGGTGCAGTACTTCAATTTTGCAGCAATAAACAGCCGTATCTTGGACCAAGTAAGAAATTTTCGAACTAAAACTTTCAAGTTGTCCTTTAACTAGAACTGACATGTACGAACTATTATGGACCTGGGCTTGTATATCCCTATGAAAGCAAATGCGAAAATTGCATGCCTGATTTAAAAAAGGCAGATGATACGAAACATTTAAATGAAGCTGTTTAGTGGTGGTAATATTAAGATGTAATTCTCTATAGACAAATAGCACTTAGCATAGCAGTATATTTAATGGTGACTGACTGACTGACAAATACAATACCTCACATTGTATTGGACTAATTGCCGATACATATTTCGGTAATGACATAAAACTGTCTTTAAAAGAAAAAAACATTTTTTTGCTTGTTTCGTTTTTTTTATGTATGAGTACATAAAAAATACGGACCCAAATACGCTCTAAATCGACACCAGCAAGAGTTTCAAGAAGTCCACTCCCATTTAACCAATTTAACAAGATAAGCATTTTTCCACACGATATATTGTTATAAATAAATATCAAATCTTAAACTCGCCTACACTAGTTAACATTACCAATTTAGGCAGTTATATAAAACTAGTTTTAAACCTTATCGCCACCTGCAAGATAACGCTGCTAATATATATTCAGTATTTAGAAACCTTATCTTAATATTATTCTAACGTATTCAAATTAGTGTATGCCAATTTATGCTAATGTATGCATCCTAAAAGATAATGCATCAATTTTTTCCAAACATTATCCTGGATTCTTGATCACAGAATGGTATATAAAGACCGCAACTCGGTAAGATAGCTCGAGTTCGAGTTGTACTCTTCGTCGCTCAGGAAAGCTTAGAAGTTAACATCCAGGGATGTCACTTACCTGGCTTTCCGAGATTAAATTGTCAGTTTAATATTAAAACTGGATATGTTTATTATGCAAGTAAGTTATGTATAATTAACGACGAATAAATATATTATTGTACTTAACTGTTCATTCTGTAACCTGGACTCCATCTTTCATGTTTTTGAAATAAATAACTATTTTAAAAACATATTTCCAAGTAAAGAAAAGGTAATTCGCTAAAACTTCATACAAAACTTCTATTTTTATCAGTTTTGAAACTGAATGCCGTAAATATACTTTAGTTTTTAAAAAAATCTTGCACCAAACTACAAATTTAAGACACCATTTAATACGCAACAAACTTATATAAGTTAATAAACACTAATTGCTTAAAGACGTTAATTAATTTTGTTCTTACACAAAATTCTATTTCCTCTTTCACTACCATTATAACAAAAGTTTTCAGTTTCAAAGAATTTACTTGCTACAATAATATTACTTTACCTAATACGTCCCTACTTGTTGTTTACTACTGCAGACGACGACGATCGACATGCCTCGGCGAACTATCGTTTGTGGGTGTAATATTCGAAGCTAGCTTACAGACTTCCAAGTGTCGACACGCGAGTGGATATATTGTATATGTTTATGTTGTGCTTCTACTTTTATATTTCGACCTCCTCAATATTCATAATAAAATATTCCCATCTAATAATTATTATTAATAATCATTATTTTTTTCTCCTCAAAATCCATTTAAAATCTTTTGACATAGGATGGATGTTCAACTCTGCTTGAAACTGTAATACTAAGCATATAAATTGCAAGCCATCAAATAAATTATAATTTTTCTTTGCTTGGTGTGTAACAATTTATACATTAAGAAAAACATTGAATTATGTCCTCGAAGTTATTGTTCTGTTCCAGTGTAGCTCACTTGGAACATTTCCAAAGTTTTGCATCCTGTATATGTACAGAGAAACTTCGTTTGTTTTATAAGAAAAAAACCGATTTAGAGTCATTAAAACCAGCCAAAATATATGTTAAAAAAATCCAGGCATTCTTTTAACGAATTCGGATCCTTTTAAATTTCCAGTCCTCCTGATTTCTATATTTGGAATCTAAATAAGTAATAAATTATGCCGAAGGTTTAGCTTGTCTAAGAGCTCTTACAATTTTAAAATAAATCGACTGTAAAATGATTATTTTAATGGTAACATGTCATATTGTGATTAATTTTTCAAGATTTTCTAATAAAAAAAGTAATAAGTATCTCACTAAAACAATGGTGGTCTCAAAATTAAATTTTGCTTTATCTTTTTTATATTTAATAGGCTGCAGCTTATAATAATCTCTTTTTTCAGCACGAGTGAATTTAAACTAATTTAAATGTGAAATTAAACAATTATCTTTTATGGTTTTTTGTGTAAAACAGAGTGTTGCAAATTTGATATAAACATGTTATTCTTTATACCATGACTATGAAATTACAAAATAAAAATTCAAGGTTCAGAATTTTAAATAAATTTGTTAGAGTAGGACAATAAAGTCCGTCTATATTCCTGCCGTTTTAATATTAGATAACGAGACTTAAAAGTGTTTATAGAATCTTGAACATAAAACTCATACTTAATGATATAATTTGGTGTTATCTTTTCCACCAGTTCCATCACTGAATTTATTTGAACTGGTCTAGCTTAAAAGTTTAAAACATGTAAAAGTTTAATCATTATTCTTATTTTGTGTGTCCTTATTACCTAACGATCTCATTCTCTAACCTAATGATTCTTTCTCTACACCGCAGACACCAGTGATATTTACATCTTTTATATAAAATTTTAAGATTTTACCCTAACCACTCTTTAGAGTTACGGCTATCGAAGTATCTTTAAATTTATAATCTTTACATTACATAAATGTGTTTAAAATACTATTCTCTGCTTTTTTGTGGGTGTTGGGGTAATATATTGTTTTGTACGTCGTATTTCGTCCGTCTACAGAAGTCTACCGTTGTCGTTTCGTGCGGAACACTAATTATAGCGTTTATGACTTGTTATTTGGTGCGTTGTTTACCTGCACATGTTTACCTGCTCATATCAAGCATTCGATGACTTTAAATTTTTTTGAAGTCATGAGTCAATTTGGACTTAAAGGTCAGTAAATCTTAGGTTAAGTAAATGTAAGTTAGGTTAGGTCAAGCAGTTAAAATGATTGAAAAATCACATGATTACTTAAAAAATTATTAGAAAGATTAGATTTTTGTATTTGGCGTCAAAAAATATATAAAATACTGTAGAATTCTTATTTTAAAAAGTATTCAAAGTCAGCAGCAAATGCTAGATGAGAGCACAAAACGAGAAGTCATTAATAGCGAATTTTTGTCCATCGCGTTTACGGACGAAACCAAGTTTACAGTTTAGCACGAAACGTTCACAAATTGGTGATGGTACAAATGTGGAATCATTAATGATTAATAACTACAATTACATAGTACTCACAAAGGCCCTTAAGGCTTTTCCATGTTAGTTATAGTTAGTGTTGGAAAATGCTCGAGCATTTATTTTTGGAGAATATTCCCGGAGCACAAACGAGAAAAAACGATAATAAACCCTCAAAAGTGCGCAGGACTGGAGAATATACCTTTAACTTGCAAAGATACACAAAATAAAGATAATTTCAAAAGTTCTTGAAATTTCTCAAAATGCTGAAAATGCTCGAATGTTCTCCAATCTTCCTCTTCTCATTTATAATGCTAGTAGTTGTAGTTAATTTGACTGTTGTAAGGTAATGTGTTGAAAAGTAATGCAATAATAGAAAATTGGAAAATATTAAACTCGTTGGGCCATATTTAAATCTCACTATTAAGTTAATAATGTGTTTAATTGCCATTGTGACTAATTCTTATCTTTTTCCACCTATTAGAATGAGATGAAGCTATCTTTTTTGTTGTTGATTTTATTTAAAACTTTAGTTAGAGACACCTTTAATCATGGCATGTGAATACGTCCAATTATATTTAGACTAGAAGCTCAGGTATGCATCTTTACGGCTACCGGACACAACGCTGATCGCCGACAGTTCGCCGACCTTTAAAATAAATTTTGATAATATGCCGACCGCGCAAGGTGTCCATTGCTTGCGGTCGGCGTAGTGTCCACGGTCGGCAAAGTGTCCAAAACCGCCAGTCGACGTAGTGTCCACGCCCGGTGACCAGTACCCAACCACCGCATGCACAACCAAGTAATACATGTAAAAAACTTTTGTAATTGTGTGTATAAACAAAATATAACAAATTTAAATAAAAAGTTCATATATAACTAGAACAAAAAACAAAACAGGTGCTTCCGGGCGGTAACCCAAATTTCTTGTCAATGATGCTTTCAAAGGCATAAATTGTGCAAACTAAGTATGCTTATAAAACTGCCTGTCTTTTGAACATCCGACACCGAAAGCATCTGCGAGAAACACGTGTACATTTTGCGTGGGCATGCGGTTTCAGATCGTTTAGTTTCGGTTTTATTCGCGGTGTTGAGATTTCTTACATTAGAGATATCGATTAGCTCAGATTACTGAGAGACTAATGGATATTTTGTTGTTATTCTTTGAAGAAGAAAATTACATAATTTCCTGGCATAACAATATCCTTTTAATTAAGGGGTTTCTTGGAAATGCTAAAATATTGTGAAATGCTGTATAAAACGAGCCCATTAATATGGCCTAATAATGACAGAATGTAGGCATCTAAATAGGAAATTACTGTTAGACATTGTGTCATACCTTAGATAATAACTTAAATCATCTTTATAACGTTGCTAGTTGTAACTGCATCATTTTAATTACCTAGTTACATTTTAATTATTTTAATTGAAGTGGGTGGCCACGCGGTATAGAGTTCAACTTCTACTCAGGCGGCCCGGTTCGCTCCGCGGAGCCAGCGAACGGATTTTTCTTGTAGATAAAGCCACAGTACAATTTGCCGTGCTGTCAGATGGGCACGTTGAGCAGTCGGTATCGACAACCACATGAATATCTTTCTATAGTTGTCATTGAAAATAACACAATTTTGGCAATGTTAATTACAATTAAGATTTATACATATTTATACGCCTGATATATTCAATAGTCGCGCGAAAAACAATCTGGCCCTCGATTAGGCGGCCCGCGATCCCCGGAACCTGCGAGAAGATTTTCTTGTCGACATAAATGCTCAGTACACTTCGTCGTGCTGTCGAAGAGCACGTTAAGCGGTCTGTCCCGACAACCACGCAAACACCTACCTGCGAGTTTAGGATTAACACCTCGCCATATACCACGCACAATTATGGAACTATATCATACTTCTGTGGTTAGGTAATGTTATTTATATAATTAATATAATTAATATTAATAATAACAATAACAAACACTAACTTTGCATGTGAAACCCTTCTATGGGATTCGTGGTCGATGTTTTTAAAAATTTGTTGGTGACAACTATGTTTTGTTCTTGAAAGGATTTTACAACTTCCAAGAACACACTTCTACATATTATGCAGTTAAATTTTATTTAAGAGCTCCTAAAATCTACTCGGGCTCTTTATCGCAGTTACGTTAAATAAAATATAGCCTATATTGGCTTTGGCGGTTTATCTTTTCAAAATTTGTAAGTTTATTTAATGGTAAGCTGCTATATTTAGTAGTAAGTATTAACCTAATATTATCATTTGTTGATCTCTTGATATCTTTTTTTATTTCATTCAGCAAAACACCTTAGGTCAGGAGATCGAACCTGGAATAAAAAAACTTTTCCTGAATCCAGGCTCGAACTGAGGTGGGTCCGGATCTCCTTGCTCAACAAGTTGTTCACACTATAGTGAAGAGTAAAACGACGGGTATCTTCACCCAGGGACTAAAGGGAACAGTAGCAAAAAAATTAATTTAATTAATTTAAAGTCTGCAAAAAAACTGTAAAATTGCAAGCGATACCAATATATACGATACTTTATAACATTTAATTTTAAGCGCAGCAAATATACCTATTTCTAAACATGTAATAAACCATGACAAACATCTGTGGAAACTAATAGTGTTTTCAAAACAGACTCTTAAAAAAATAAAGATGTTGATGTTTTTTTTTAAATCATAATTCGACATTAGTTTGTAACGTTACGTTTTTGTCGATTTTTAAATAATGCAATTTAGTATGCATATTTAAGAAAAAATTCTAAATGCGGTCCTGCGTATTCATATATTTTCTCTTTCAATATAAAATTATCGTTGGTATACTGCATAAACTGAACCCCATAAAATGTTAAAAGTCATCTCAAAAGAAACATTCCCAGATGGGTAAAATTTGTTTTTAGAAAAACAAAATTTCCGAGCTTATAAGGGTTAAAATCTAAGATTGGAGTAAACAAAAATCTCCTTATAGTTATAACATTTTACTAGTAAGCAATTTACCGCCAAAAGGAACTTTCTCAAACAGGCTGTCGAGACACCATGTGTGTGTGTTCCCCTTAAGTTCAGTTGGTTGGCTTTAAAAAAGTCAGGTCATTCCCTTATTGGTCCATTTGAAAGTGCAGCCCTCTTAAAATCTCGTTTACCTTCGAAATATTTTAGTTTTTGCAGTTACTCTACAGTCAGGGCTGAATAAAGCAAGTAAACACATACACAGGGCGAGACGCCTTTACGTGTTAGGTCGGGCTTCGGATCCCGTGCCACAAATTAGTAGTTTTAAAGTTAATTGCCGAGAGCATTTTAAAAATATTTTGAGGCGTTTTAGTTAATGTTAATGTACAATGAAATAATGAAATAAATAAAGATTATTAAAAGTTTCACAGTTTTATTAAAATATACCTGACAATATTGTTTCGACAGCTATGCTGTCATTATCAAAGGTAATATAATTATAAACAAACACGTCGCTAAGGTAGATACAAAATAGGTAACTAGATAAAATAATAATAATAATAAAAATTAATAATAAAAATCATAATTAAACATCTAATACTTCCAGTAACGGAGAATTACTGAGCTCAAGTTGTTCATTCATTAAAGGTACCCTGAGTTTGTGTTTGTATATCTCAAAGGCTTCTAAAATGTCTAATTTGCGTTTGTTATTACAAAAATGTAGGAATTTAATATTATTTTGAGGAGTCATTGTGTGATTTTGTTCTAAAAGGTGTTTGGCGTAATTCGATTTTTCAGGATGTTTATTTTTGTAATGACGTACGTGTTCTTTATATCTTATGTCAAAATTTCGAAGTGTTTGTCCAATATATACCGAACTACAAAAAGAACAATTTAAACGGTAAATGCCCGATTTCATGATATCATGTGTTCTGTCTTTAGCATTAAATAAAAATGAAAAAGTGTTAGTGTTGGTTTTAAATGTTATTTTATAATTGTTGGTTTTTCTTAGTATATGTGCAATTTTTTCTGATATTTTGCCAAAATATGGTATAGATATGTAATTTGTGTCTTCTGTTTGATTGTCAATGGGATATATTCTTTTGATAGCTAACCTATAATCTTTTTGTTTAATTAAAGTGTCAATCATGTTTGGATTATAATGATTTGCATGTGCTAGTTGTTTAATGGTTGATATCTCTTTGCTAAAATCTGATTTTGTTAGTGGAATAGTTAAAGCTCTGTGTACTAATGATCTGTATGCTGCTATTTTATGTGTATTGTGGTGACAAGATTCATGTGGTATTGTTATGTCTGTTTGTGTTGGTTTTCTGTATATGGAAATATGCAAATCATTATAATCCGAACATGATTGACACTTTAATTAAACAAAAAGATTATAGGTTAGCTATCAAAAGAATATATCCCATTGACAATCAAACAGAAGACACAAATTACATATCTATACCATATTTTGGCAAAATATCAGAAAAAATTGCACATATACTAAGAAAAACCAACAATTATAAAATAACATTTAAAACCAACACTAACACTTTTTCATTTTTATTTAATGCTAAAGACAGAACACATGATATCATGAAATCGGGCATTTACCGTTTAAATTGTTCTTTTTGTAGTTCGGTATATATTGGACAAACACTTCGAAATTTTGACATAAGATATAAAGAACACGTACGTCATTACAAAAATAAACATCCTGAAAAATCGAATTACGCCAAACACCTTTTAGAACAAAATCACACAATGACTCCTCAAAATAATATTAAATTCCTACATTTTTGTAATAACAAACGCAAATTAGACATTTTAGAAGCCTTTGAGATATACAAACACAAACTCAGGGTACCTTTAATGAATGAACAACTTGAGCTCAGTAATTCTCCGTTACTGGAAGTATTAGATGTTTAATTATGATTTTTATTATTAATTTTTATTATTATTATTATTTTATCTAGTTACCTATTTTGTATCTACCTTAGCGACGTGTTTGTTTATAATTATATTACCTTTGATAATGACAGCATAGCTGTCGAAACAATATTGTCAGGTATATTTTAATAAAACTGTGAAACTTTTAATAATCTTTATTTATTTCATGATTATGGAGTTCCACAAAATAAGGCTAGAAACAATAAACAAGATTAATGTACAATAATTATAGTGATTGTGGAGAATCAATTTTTATCGAAATCTAAAGTTTAATACCGTACAGTTTCCCGATAAAAATAATAGAGTGTAATCAGTGTTTTGGTGGTTGCAATTTAGTTTTGCAATATCGGCGCCTAGTCTAATTCTTAATGAATTAAGTTTTATAAAGTCTTGTCCGGATATAATTTGAAATCGGATAACGTTAAAATTAAGTAAGATTTGAATCATATGTTTCAGCGGACGTGACTGTTAATAAAGATAGTCTTTTCTTCCTACAAAATTATTCAAACAATACAGTATTGGAATTTTAATTATCGTAGTTTTGGATAATTAGTGATTGCGGAATTTTATGAAGTTTTTTCCAGTTTCTATAGTTCAGTGACAATTGTTTATATTTGTGTTGATAAAGGGCAATATTGTGTAAGTTTGTTTTGATCCAGTTCTGTGAATTGAACAATTTGAACGAGATATTGCGAACTGTTGACTCTTTGAATTTTGTGGACATTGCGTAAGTTACATACTGTTATGTATTGATTATTTGTATTATTTTGTTGTATGAAAACGTTCCCATTTGATAAGAGCTCTTATATAGGGTAGGGTAAAATATTGGTTTATGAATAAACACAACTTTTTTAAACTTAATTAGACAGAATAATATTGACCCATATAATTATGAAAGTCTTTATTTATATTTTATCCAACCTAACTTTGACATTATTGAATATGATTAACAAGTTGAATTAAATTTATTAGATCTGACTCCAGTTTCTGGTTAATGGGACCAGGGCATTAGTTTAATTATTATCAAAACTTTCATAATCAGATGGCGCCCAATTATATGCATTTTATTGTGACTTAAAAACCTTTATCCATGCTTTTACATTTTGAAGCTTCTGGAAACAATACCTACATCTGAAATTAAATTTGTAAAGATAAGATCTCAAGCTGGGGTAATTTTGAGCAATACCGTAACATTAGTATAAATCTTTTGAAGATTATAAATGTAAATTTAGTCCGGAAAAATAACCTTTGTTTCACTGTCGGTCCAACGTGGGCCTAGTTTTAAGCGATGTTTCAAGTTTTCAATAGCAGAATAAAGACAAAAATTTCAAACCGCAAACACAAAATCTACAAAGCGAACCTTACTAAAAGCATTGAATACACCAGTGGGTTTGTATTTCTAACCCTATGTATTTATTGATCATACAACCAAAAGACCTTAGAGTGGGTAGAAATTATCATTACGCTTATGTTTTCAAATTAACACTTGTGTTATTGCATAGACGATGTTACGTTGTTTATTTAGCCTTTATTTATTTTAAACGATTAGAAGTAGTTATATCTCAACTCATCATTTAATAATTAGTAAAACAGTTATAGTAGCTAGAAAAGTCAATAGATTTTGACTCTGCAAATGTTATTTTCATATTTTATTGTCCTCAAAAATATTTCAGTTTAATCTTTATAGGCCAAACTCCCTAAAACTATTTCCACCCAGAACAGATAAATTTAAAAAAACTAGTTCTTCTCAACGACATTCTCCGTTTACTATTTTTCTCTTTTCTGTTAAGAAACACGGAAGTCGCCTCAAATGTCAGTCACTTGTGTACAACAAAGAAAATTCCGAAACACATACCTTATAAAAGTAAAATGAATTTAGTCCTTCTGAAGTGGGCCCAGGCGTGCTGGCTAAAGAAAGCAGGATCCCATCCGATTCATTATCAGAGGAAGTAGTGGTTGGTTGGGCTTCGTAAGTAAGTGGAGGCAACATCATGGGTGAAAATAAAGTGGTTACCTCCTGGGGACACTGAAGATCGGTAGAGTTAGTCCGTAGGATATCGATGAACGTGGCGCTGTGCCGGATATCCGGTATAGGAGATCCGCTCATTCTTAACTTAGTTTGCAGATTATTTTTGAGCGCCGCCCGGAGATACGGTTGATATTCCGGAAATGAATTTTGGAAATGTGCGGTTTGTTTGTTGTTTCATCTTGCACATTTTCAGATGAAAACTTTATTCTTTAGTTTCCTTTTCTGAGTATCTGCTCCGATTAGAGAGGTCTGAAAAGTAAAATATAATTAGAATTTTTAATTGCTTTATTTTTAATTAAATTAATTAATTATTGATGTAAAGTTGCCAGATAGTTTAGTTACCCCATTTAGATAAAATAATTACTCAATAGGTAAGTAGATGCATTTAAATTACGTATTTCCAATAAGCAATTTCTATAAAAATTAATTGCATTATGATAAAAAGCTTTACGCAATAAATAAAAATCGTGAATTGGTAATTTACGTTAAAATGTATAATTTATTAGATGGGGCTTTCCATGCATACGTGATAAAAGTCAAAAATGGCTACTAATGGGTCGATTTGTAGAGCATATTAGAAATTAAGATTTCATTAATTAAAGAATATACTTAAAAATTTAATTAATATACATATAAGTATGTAAGTCGCAATTGGCAGAGAATGCAAATGACTGCATAATCATTTTAGAAAATATAAAACATTTAAGATTAGAAATGAAAAACATGTATAAATTTTAATTAATATAATTTAGATAATAGAAAAAGCTCATTTTTACGTAAATTTAGAAGTAGGATAAACAAGCTCTCACAACTTAACCTGTTCTGTGCAAATAAGAAAAAATGGTAAAATATTTCGTAATTATTATTCCTTCATGACAGATACTATCACGTAGTATATTACCAAGTTTTTGTTTGCTTATATTTTTTGAAGATTCAGGTAAAGGTCATTTTATCTTCATGAAAACAGTTTATGCGTGCTTTTCAATCAACGTAACGCACAGAGCTCATCAGTTTTCTGACATAATAGTCGGCTTTACTCACGGATTTTGCACTTTTCAGCGATCAGATATGAATAGAAAGGGCTTCATTGACGCTAGAATTATTAGTCGTATTATATGCCCACCAATTTTGAAAGGCAACATTGGTCTATTGGAGAAGGGTTTTCTGTATTAAAGATATTGGATTCTTTTTCAATTTTTTACTCTGAGTATCTTTTCACAAAGTCCTTATAAAACTGATTTTCCTTTATTGAAATATGCAGATATCATTCGATTTGATTTTATTATATACAAAATAATAGTATCAAATATCATAAAATTTTGCAAAAGTTGAACAAAATATATTATGTAATTTGATGAAGTAAATAATGCAAACGGCTAACGCAGCTACATATTGAGATGTTATTTGATAAATCGAAATAGAGGTAAATTGAATAAATTAGCTAAAATAAACATCCCAATAATTATTTTACCGGATAAACTAATTCCGACTGTCTTGTGATATAGAGATAGATGGTTTTCTTTATTCAATACACAATTCTTTGCAATTAAATAAAGATATACCCAGAAAACTAAATAGTATCATTGCTTGATTTGCTTTATTTTGTTTATTATTTAAATAAGAAATGTTTAATTAAATTTTGAATAACTGCCTAATCAAGCTGTTATAATTATTTATTCAATTTAAAATTAAAATGAACCTAAATTAAAATAATTATACAAACTTTTATCTTTATGTCTTTATTTATTTTCTTTTTTCTTTTATTTGACTGGTACCAGAAATCCAGAAAACTATAATTATTATAAAATAATTAAAAAGTGCACTTATTTTGTTTTTAATTAAAGTTTTGTCCGCACAAAACCACGGCCTTCTTATTTTCTCGTTGAAAATTTTACTGGTACACCAGACACGTGTTTCTCCCATACAAAATTCAGAATGTCAAACCAAATATCGATGGTACAGCTGATCGATTTATTTAAAAAATCGATCTTTTTCGATTATAATAAAATGAAAAATTCCTCAAAAAACTCATTAATAAATAGTAATATTTTTCTTTATTTCTTTTATAATTGTAAATGATCAGTATTATCTTCTACAAATTAATTAATTATTTCCGAGTTTACAAAAACAGGAACATAACCGTACTTTTTATTATAATTTTGAGCAACGAGACGTCCTTTTGCGTTTATGAAAATATGCTAGCTGACTGTTTTTTTCCTTGCAGGAATGTTTATACTTTTACTAAAACAGTTGAAGAAAATAACAATTTTCAACGCGTGTTACGTCAGCAATGATAAAAATTATGAATTTTTTTATAACTAATTACATAGAAATATAGCCTATGAAATTATGAACAAAATGACATGATACATATAAAAGATCAACATCTAAGGCTGTAAATCTACTCTGACGATAACTGTCAAATAAAAACGTTGATTACTTTCGAAATAAAGAATCTGAAGCTACATCACATGGTAGATCTGCATCATGCCACTCCACAACTTTTCTGAATAAAATTATATCAGGTACACCTGTATACATAAGAGACCCCTTACAACTTGTTTTGCTGAACTAAAGTTTTGATGGTATGATCTTGGATCATGTTTTTTATGCCATTAAACAACTTAAACTAGGAAAGTTCCAAACAGTTCTTGTACTTAAAAATTCAAAAGACTTGAATAAAAAATTGAACAAAATACATCAAATAAATCAGAAATTCTGTTAACGCTCACATTATTTACTTAAAGAAGACAAAATTACAAAATAACAACATTTGAAGTCAAGTAAATTAATTCTATCATTATAAATATTTACACAATAACCCTTGTTATTGAATTTCAGGTGAATCTCAACTGAAAGTGCGAAGTGACTGAATTTGTTAATTGATAAATGCAAATTCCTTCCGATATTTCACATGTGTGCAATACAAAATATTTCTATTTAAACCGCTGTTACTATACCCTAATCTTGCTTAATTAGTTAAGTGCATGTATTGAATCCATAAGACTAACATGTTTGCTTAAAGAAACCCTTATTAAAATTTAATTCAGAAAGTGAGGTTATGTTAAACGATAGAACGCAAAACTCGTATTTTGTTGTAATCCACTATGTTTTATAATAAAAATGCATGTAAAATGATTGAAATGAATACACTAGCTCTTTGGCATGTTTCACTAGTAATATTTATTTTGCTTTTTATTAATAAATTGTAGTTAATATATTTTTATCTCCTACGCTATTATAAGGTTTTGCTTTCCCCAATTAGTACCAAAATCTACCCTAACCATATCATCCCAATATATATTGAGCATTGCAATTCACGTTCGGAACATTGTTTTTAACTAGTAGTGCATTGTTATCGGTAATAGTTTATAATCTTTGATTAATATATATGTCTATTTTTTTAATAATGATAATGATTGAATTTTACAATAAATTGTGGCAGTAGCATTTAGACAAATTCAATTAAGTTAAAACTGGTTTATTTTTAAATTAACTTTTTAAGGTTATTCTTAGTTACATTATTTCTAATGTAGTGTAACGTTCTTTTTAAAATAATAATCAAAATGCTGTTTAAATCGTCTATTCATAAAGAAAAGTTTATTTACAATCCACTTAATTAAAAACACTATAACTATAAACTATTTAACTGCTTGGTATTTACAAATTTATATGAAGACTATTTATATAAAAACTATTTATGTATTACAATAATTATTAACATTTATTTATTCACTATTAACTAATCATTCAGAGTACATTTCACTATGTCGGTCAAACATTAACTGCCCCCTTCTACTCGCGATCTCAATTTATATCTTTCATACGATGACTCATACATCCAGAATGTTCGATGACGTGTTGATGAGTCATACTTGCAGCTGTTGTTAAGTCACGTCGATGAGGCGTGTCGATGAGTCATACTCGCAGGCGTTATTGATGAGTCATACAGTTGATGACTCATACATCTAGAATGTTTGATGACGTCATATGTGGGTTTACTATTCGTTACAGTACCACGTTTTGTGATTCAACATCTATTGAAATTTATATCTTCGATGGAAAAATAGACTAAAATTAATAGACTTTCGAAATACTCTTTGACATTTAGCATTGTTCTATGTAAACTAGAATAAGATATTTTTTATTAAAGTACAATTTTAATTAAAGATTTAATAAACATTTTTTGATTATGTGTGTGCCTATACTTCTGCTATTCTACTTCTACTACCTAGTGAAGATTTACTTCTTCTTCAAATAAATTACAATAGGTTTAAACCCAATATCTCTAAAACTGAAAGTTTTAATACATTTTTCTATTATAACTCAAAAGCCAGAAATTTTCTGTACTGGTGCTTAATAAGGAAATTTAACGTACATGACAAAAAAGTGTAAAATTTTATTAGAATTCTAATTTTGAATCTTTCACCTTTTTTCCTGTTTTTCATTACAAAAGTCTTGCCTAAAACAACCTTATAAAATTAAAAACATTTTTAATTTAGTCATTTAAAATAAATGTTAAACTTTAAATAAGGTTTTTTTAAATTTAATATTCGTATTTAATATCTTATATCTATGTCGTTTCTGCTTATAGTGTAAGTCGGTCATCACTACCTGATATATGAATAAGAAAACGAATTTCGTAGGAGCCGTGGACGTCCAAAGCTTTACAGAATAATATTACATACAAATAGAGACTATCATGAAGGAGCAGAAATTAACATAGTATGATTGCCTCTCAAGTTATCAAAGATTGTTATATTTAATATACTCAATATTAATGTGTATTATGTAACGGTATATTTTTATCAGTCCTAAATAAATGTAGTTTTGTCTACACATTTACTAAAAATCTTAAGTCCGGTTCTGCAAATTTACGTTCTTCCTGAAATACAAACTTGTATTGGCATTTGGTGCAAATAAACTTATAAAAATTATTTTAAAAAAGGCTGTCTCGAATTTTCTTAGAAATATAAAAATATTTGGGCAATAAATTATTTCCTTCTGTATTTTATTTATGCACGTGTATATTGGCTAAAATAGCTTCTTTGTTAAAATCTTGGAAACTATTAAATATGGTTCGTGATAAACCTAACTTCATGTCCACTACGTGTTAAAAAAATCTCTTTGGTTGCTTGCATATGCTTTTAAAAAATTTATCTTGACGTGTCTGCAGTTTTATAAAACAACATCTGCATTGCACTATTCGTCCGCAGGAATACAAAATGCGTAGCGTTTAGTTCTTTAAGGTCAAAGTCTAGTAGTAAAAACTAGGAAAATTCTCCTTATCGACTCCACGTGGACTACAAAGCTTTGATTCGTTGAGATCGGGTCAGGCGTTTTTTCGATTGGCGTACACGATCTGTACCCTCTGAATTATAATAAAATGTAATAGCTTTAATACAGTTTACCGATTGAAATAATTACCGTATCGTTTATCGTTTAAATAATTCTCGTACCGAAATACCGATAAAAAATTAATAACTACAGACTTTATCTTCAGTGATCGAAACCTCGGATCAATAATAAAATCCGAGTTATGTGCCTTATAAATTCAGTTCAGATTTAAATAATAAGTAGGTTGTTTTAATGAAAAACAACGAACATTTGTCGATGGTTCTTAAAAGTAATTTAATAATCAAATCTTATAGAAATTTTATCGTTGCATTCAGTTATTTTATTTTGGGTGAATTCGTGAATAATAGTTCACCTCATACAGACAATACGAGGGTTAATTCATTGCATCCTTGAATAATGGAAAGCAGAAATCTACGAACATTCCAGTTTCTCTTCGTTTAGCCGTGTTTGGTGTATGCAGGAGTCATATTTGTGCAACTTAGCGTTAATTTGGTTTGCGAATTATTGACAACTACAGGTACAGTGAAATATGTATTTTTTTAATGTTAAATATTTATGTGAATTTTCTTTGGATCTTTGTAATATTTCTAGTTTGTTTTTCATTTATACGTAATTTAGTAAACAACTTTTATTCATTAAAATTTTAATAGTCAAGAGCTCTTAGGTAGGAATTATCAGTTGAATTCTTGAGTTTAAAATTTGTAATCTTTTTATATTTTATTTTTTCTTTGTGTTTTCTCAAATAAATATGATTTTAAAGTTAATGAAAACCAGTAAGACAGAACCATATAATTATGAAACTTTTTATTCATATCATTATTAAAATAAATTTTTGACTTTGTTGAAATTAACTAATATTTTGCACTAAATTTATATCGGTCTGATTTCATTTTCTGATTAGTGATTTCAGACAGATTTATTAGATTCATTTGATCTATTTGATCTAGTTAATTATTGTTATTAAGCTTCATAATCAGATGGCGCCCTTCTAGTGTATGGTTTTGTATTTTTGAAACCTTTATATATCTCTTTATAAATTAGACAACTGCAGAACCAATACCTACGACCTGAAATTAAAATTTGTAAGATAGAGCTAAATCTCAAGCCGTGGCAATCTTGAGCATCTTTTAACGTAAGTATGATTTTTATTGTTTATTTTATCGTGCAGAAAAACCTTCGTTTCAATTAGGAAAAATATTATATGATCGATTTATATCAGAGGTGGGTTTTCATACCACTACACAATTCTGCGATGTGCGTCCCATATCGAGAGTTGTCACATTTTCAAGAATGCCACTGTCCCAAGTGACGGAAGACAAAAGAAACAGAAAAAAGAAAGAATATGTTTTAAATAATAAGTCTTTACGTTAATCTACTTTAGTCTGTCTAATAAGTCTATCTAATGTTTTTCAAATAGATGAAATTGTATTTACTAATTTTAAGTTGTTGTTTGGCCTGTTAGAAATTCGTTGCTATGTGTTAACCCCAAGTTCTTTTTTCCATTAGGAATGAAACAAAATCTAATCAAATTTTAAAAGCACCAATTAATTTCGTTATAAAGACCTACTTCTGGAATATCGAGAGTTGTTCCAAAACTCTGGAAATATTTACAAACGAAGGAAACCGAAAACACAGATTCATGTTGCATACCCAATAAACATCACCTTAGGTAACAGTCAGTTTTTATAAGGGTTATATTAAATTTGCGAGTTTATGCGTTTATAAAATTACTAATTGGTCGAAAAGTTATATAGTAGGTATATAAAATTACTAAAAGACCCAAAAATTAGGTTTTATAAAGTGGTAACAGAAACGTTTCTATCACTAACTTATATTACTTTTAGTAACGGTTACCAATGGTTATATAATATGTTTCTATAATAATTGTAGTTTATTTACCACTTATTACCAATTTATAAAACCAGTAGTGTTGAGGTCCTATGTAGGTGTAGGTGGTGATAAATATAAAACTTACTCAAGCCACAGTAATATCAGTTACCGTTATAAAAGCTGAGGGGTGTTGGTGTTGAAAAACACTGTAATAAAACCAAATTTCATATTATTTTTAGGTTAGTTTAGGTAAGGATAGGTTAGGTTAAACTTGTAACATGGGAAGTTAAATTCCGGTTCATTTGTTTGTACTATTTTAAAAGACATTTTTACACAATATTCCAGCACTGCACACACACACCGCAAACAATATAGAGTGCGAAATACTTTTGCGGGGCTATAAATGTTGAAAATGCAATGACTAGCTAGAACTCGTAAGTTATATAAGCAGTGTTGCAGTGCCGGCTCGTACTTTAGAAGATTGCCATCACTCATAGTGAGGAGCGATACCATAAATTATATAACGTCACTTTTGGTAACTGTGGACACCGTAAAAAGTTATATAACAACATCTTAGCGCCGTATTGTTCCTTAAATTTATATAGAGGTTTAGGAGTATTATTATTAGCACACTAGAAGTTACATATTGATATTATAATGTCCTCTTGGCACTTTTAGATACACTCGCCATATCTTCGATGCATTTATGTAGACAACATGCATTTATGTGGAAACAAGCTACAAATTTTTTTTACTGAAATTTTACAATATTTATGACATTAGCGGTGCTCTTATTTTTTAGAGGTACAAATGAAAATCATACAGTCCAAAAAGAATTGCAGTACAATTTTGGTCATTTCAAATGTCTGCCTCAATAATATCAGTGTACTTCTATATTAGGAATTATATTTGGTATGCAAAAGAAGAGACTTGCCTTGTGGAGATATTATATTCTATAATTAACTCAGTTTTCCACCAACTTGCAAAGAGAAATATATAGAAGATAGTGATAAGTGCAAGAGCAAGCAGTATACCCTATAAAGCGAAACGGGTGTCTAAACGTTGTTATTACCACTATAAAGAACGTTTATAAAGGTTGCGAAAACGTCCCGATTACTTGATTAAGGGCGCATAAGACCTATACGGTGTCTATAAGAAGTTAAATAAAGGAACAGTTATATCTCTATCACCGTTATTATAAAACTTAGAGTCATATAAGGTTACCAAACAGTGGTAACGGTAAACCTTATAGAGCCCGCTATTTAAGACCTTTAAGGGCAACATATAGGTAACTGAAGGGTAATTCCATGTCAAGTGATCCAATGACAACTCATTGGATCACTTGACATGGAATTACCCTTTAACTGGTAACACCCTTTTTGATTTATTTCAAATTTGGCACAACTGTTAGTATAAGTTAGGAGTACCTAAAGATAAGTATAAATCTAAAATATTATATTTGTAACTCAAGTGGTTCTTGAGTTGTGCCCTTCTAAAGTGTACAAGAATGAGTGATTTTGAGCATGTTGGCGTTTACGTTTTCCTTTATAACTTTTGATAGAAATAAAATAAAGGATAGTAACCAATAATATAGTTAGCATTATTGAAAAATATATTTATGTTAAAATGTTGGACATTGCTATATTGTTAAAATAATTTAGTAATGAATCCATTGAGATCCCAAGTTGAAATCTGGCACACATATTTAGAAAGTATGCAACTCTACTATAGGCTCTCACGCAAACTTGTACGAGGGGGTATTGATAAATAGTTGGCCTTGAATAGTTCTAGCAGGCAAAAATAAATCGCGTTGCTATGAAAACAAGTTGAAACTTTGACAAGTGCACGTGCAGAGTGTCAGCCCAAAAGGTGATGTTATTTTGAAATTGTGATTAAGAAAAGTAAACCATGTCAGATGAAGATTGGAACTTCAGCAAATTCGAGTATCGTTCGGTTATCAAGTACCTGTTTTTGAAGGGATTGTCTGGTAAAGAAATTTATGATGACATGTTAACAACGTTAGGAGATCAATGTCCATCCTATTCAACCATTAAAAACTGGGTTGCTGATTTTAAACGTGGAAGAAAAGATGTCACCGATGAGAAGAGGTCTGGGAGACCGATTTCTGTGTCAACGCAAGAAAACATTGATGCTGTCCATGATATGATTTTGGATAATAGACGAATCGGCCTAAATCGCATATCAGAGACTTTGAATATCTCATACGAACGCGTTTTTCATATCGGTCATAATGAATTGGGAATGAAAAAGCTATTCGCAAAATGGATACCCAAATGTCTCAATGCTGATCAAAAGCGATTGAGGGTGACAACATCTCAGTGGATATGCAATCAATTTAACGATAGAAAATCAAACTTTTTGGATCGCCTTGTTACAATGGATGAAACTTGGATTCATCATTATGATCCAGAAACTAAAGAAATGTCTAAGAAGTGGAAACATTCTGGCTCTCCTCGGCCCAAAGAGTTTCGTGTGCAGAAGTCTGCTGGAAAAGTTCTTGCCTCCATTTTCTGGGACAAAGATGGTATAATTTTCGTGGATTACTTGGAACATGGAAAGTCAATCACGGGACAATATTACGCATCTCTATTAACCAAACTTTGAGCGAAGATTGTGGAATCACGGCGAGGAAAACTTACCAAAGGCGTCTTGTTTTTGCAGGATAATGCGCCCGCCCACAAATCACTTATCGCCCTACAAAAAATCAATGAAATCGGCTTTGAAAATGTCGACCATCCGCCATATTCTCCCGATTTGGCCCCATAGAGTTGAAAGGTGATTATGTTGAATAAAATACTATTACTTCGAAAACATGTAGTTTTTTTCTAGGCTAGGCCAACTATTTATCAATACCTCCTCGTATTTCTAATTACTTTGTAAAGTAGTTAGTAGCATCAATTGGTTACTAAGTTACACAAAAAATAAATAAGTTGATAGATGTAAATAAACAAATTATGTTTTAATAAAATAAAAATTGTATTATGAAATCTTAATTATTTCAAGTGTATAATATAATTTCTTTATATACCTAATACATTACTACAATTACTGGAGCTTCTTGATCCTGTAAAACCCCCAACAAATGGTGACCCCGGCGCGATCGACGTGATCTGATGTTCTGCAACCTTCACTGGATGATTTTCTACTATTATACAATCTAAAGAAAAGGAACCATTTGGAAATAATAGATAATTAATCATTTTAAAGAAAATATATTAGTTATAGAGTTACAAGAAATGGAATATTTAGCTGTTTGACAAGAAACATCTACATGCTTACCTAGATTCTTTCAAGTCACCTGCATCTTTTTATTCAAGAATGATTTAATAATCAAGATATTCATCAACATCTATCAAGAAGAATATAACAAAACCAAGTTAAGTTTTCTTTTTCAAGTGTTATCAAGTGTTTTTTTTAACAGTTATTTTAACATTGTACGAATTGTCATTTCAATTTTATTTCTTTCAATTTCATTTTATTGTTCCTAATTTTCTGTAAACTTTTAGTAAGAGCTGTTAATTAACGAAGGAAACATGAATAGCAATAATTCAAATATTAAGATAACTCTTCTTCAACAGAACAAGCGGCTACAAGTTTAAAATTACCTATTTTCTGGACACAGTGCCCGGAAGCTTGGTTTCTACAAGCAGAAATACAATTTAAATTTAAAAACATTCGCCAAGACACCACTAAATACCAATATTTGATAGCTTCCTTACCTCAAGAAACTATTCTAACTGTTTGGGACAAACTCCAAGATCCAAACTTTCAAAATTATGCAAAACTTAAAGATATTTTAATTAGCAGACATTCTTTAAGTGAAGCAAAAAAATTGGAAGAACTTCTATCCATACGGAAATGGGTGACCGTAAACCATCGGAACTGTATCGTTCTATGGAAACTTTAGCTGGTTCCTCTTCTGCAGTAGGTAAAGAACTGCTTAAACAATTATGGTTCAAGAAATTACCTTCCGCTATTAATATTGCATTAGTTGCTTCTGGTAAAACTGACATACACGAATTATCAGAATTAGCAGATAAAATTTGGGACGTGTCTCCTAACCTTCAAATAAATTCTGTAAGTTCTATTAAAAATGACAAATGTCAAATGACACTTTAAATGCAAACTTGACATTAGACATATTACAAGCATTTAATAAATTGATTGTTCATTACAAGGAACTCCAAAACGAAATTTCAGAATTAAAACAAACTTTTACTACTAATGCTAATAATCGTTCTCGTTCTGAATCTCGATTCACACGTTGCCAAAACTGTTTTAGAAATACCAATAGAAACCACACACCCATTACTGTGTTGCTATCATTCTAAATATGGTAAATTAGCACAAAATTTGTGAAACCTTGCAGTTTCTATAAAAATCAAGAACATTCATTGCCAAACTCAAAAAACGAGTAAATTCCATTATTTCGACGACGAGTAATGGGAATTTAACAAACCGTCGTCTTTTCATCACTGATAAAAATAATAAACTAATTCTTCTTGTCGATACAGGAGCCGATTTATCAATTATTCCAGCTTCTAAATTCAAATTATTCAAAAAGAAAACCAACATTTACCTCACAGCTGTAAATGGCTCTACAATTCATACATATGGACAAAAACTATTGAAATTAGATATAGGTTTACGCAAAGAATTTATTTTTCCTTTTACCATTGCAGACGTTAATCGTCCAATTCTTGGTGCTGATTTCCTTACTAAATTTGGTCTTACTGTCGATCTCAAAAATAAAAAGTTAATTGATTCTCAAAAAACCTTATCAGTCGACGCACTATCATTATTTTCAAACATATCATCTCCTAAGATATATAATGTTGAAAATAAGTATACCAAACTGTTGCAATCATCTCCCTCATTAACAGCTCCAATCAATTATTCAACAACCATCAACCACTCAGTTCAACATCACATTATTACTAATAATCAATTACCTTTTGTTAAACCTAGGCGATTGGATCCCAAAAAGCTTAAAATAGCAAAACTAGAATTTGTTTACATGGTACAATTGAGAATCTGTCGTCCATCATCCTCTTCAGTTTCATCCCCTCTTCACATGGTACCCAAGAAAGATTCTGCTGACTGGCGTCCATGTGGAGATTATAGATTGCTCAATGTTTGTTTCAGAACCAGATAGATACCCATTACCTCACATTCATGATTTTAATTTTTCCCTGCAATGCTGTACAATATTTTCCAAAATAGATCTTTTTAGAGCTTACCATCAAATTTCTGTCGCCAAAGAAGACATTTATAAAACAGCCATCACAACACCTTTCGGTCTTTTCGAGTTTGTTCGAATGCCTTTCGGTTTGCGAAATGCAGCTCAAACGTTTCAAAGGTTCATCAATGAAGTCATTCATGGTTTAGATTTTGCCTTTGCTTATATCGATGATATCTTAATAGGCAGTAAAGACAAAAACGAACATGAAACTCATCTGTAACAGTTATTCAGTCGACTTGAACAATATAACTTAACTATTAAACCTTCCAAATGTATTTTTGATGTAAATTTTCTCACATTTTTGAGTCATAACATCACCAAAGATGGAATATCACCCTCCGAAGATCGTATTAAAATTATTACAGAATTTCCCAGACCTAATGCTATTACTAAACTTCAAAGATTTATTGGAATGGTCAACTATTATCATCGTTTTATTAAAAACTTAGCTGATTTACTTATTCCTTTATACAATTTGGTTAATTCATCGTATAAAACTAAAAAACAAAATTCAACATTCCAGTGGACAGATGAATGCGAAATCTCTTTCATTAAAATTAAACACGCATTGGCATCTGCCACACTTTTAGTTCATCCAAACGAAAGTTCTCAATTTAATCTAACTGTCGATGCCTCTAATACTGCAGTGGCAGCAGTCTTTGAACAGTTCGAAAAAGGTTCCTGGCAACCACTTAGCTTCTTTTCAAAACTTTCTTGTGCAGAGCAAAACTATTCAACTTTTGACAGAGAATTACTAGCAATATATTTATCCATTAAACATTTTCAATACTTTCTTGAAGGTCGTTCGTTTACTGTATTTACAGATCATAAACCTTTAGTTCAAGCTTTATTTATTAAATCTAGTAAAACTCCAAGGCAAATTCGACATTTGCAATATATTTCTCAATTCACCTCAAACATCTCACATATTTCTGGAAAATCTAATGTTGTAGCAGACACTTTATCCAGAATTTACGATAAAAATCTTTCAGGTATTGATTCTTCAACATTAAATTTGCAAGAACTCAGTAACACTCAATCTTCTCATGAAGAACTTCAACATTTAATTAATTCTTCAAACTGTAATTCTAATTCAAATCATAAACTCAATTTTATAAAAGTAGCAGTGCCTTTTCCAATTCTTCTGTATGATGTGAAAACTCCACAAACACTTCACGTCCATATATTCCAAAACAATTACGTAAAGTACTTTTTGAAACAATACACAACATTTCACATCCAGGTATCCGCGTAACACGCAAATTAATATCATCTAAATACTTTTGGTCACATATGAATAGAGATTTAAATAACTGGAGCAAAACATGTATCAATTGCCAAAAATCAAAAATTACTAGACACAATAAATCTGAATTCGGCAGGTTTGACGTGCCTAAAGGTAGATTTGAACATATTCATTTAGATATCGTTGGTCCCTTAACGCCTTCCAATGATTACAAATATTTATTAACTGTTATTGATCGCTTCACCAGATGGCCTGAAGTTTATCCTTTAAAAAACATTACAGCATTAGAAGTTGCTAAAACATTTTTTGTAAATTACGTACCACGTTTCGGCGTTCCTTTAAAAGTCACGACAGACCAAGGTTCACAATTTGGATCTAAACTATTTTCAGAACTTACAAAATTTATTGGAACCTTTAAAATACATACCAATACTCGGCATCCGCAAAGTAATGGTATGATCGAACGTTTCCACAGGCATTTAAAATCAGTTCTAATGGCAAGACAAAATACAACTCATTGGTTTGAAGAGTTACCAATTATTTTATTAGGTTTACGAACAAGCATAAAAGAAGATATGAATTGTTCTTCAGCAGAAATGGTTTACGTATAACCACTTCGTATTCCAGGGGAATTTCTTTTAAAATCAAATTCTGATTCAACGGATCCAACAACGCTTTTATCAAAATTAAAAAATACCTTTCGTAATTTACAACCTAGCCTTCCCAAATCTAAAAATAACAAACCTTTTATTTTCAAAAATATTAAAAATTCAGAATATGTCTTCGTTTTAGTCGAAGGCATAAAGAAATCTCTTCAACAGCCATACGAAGGCCCTTTCAAAGTCATAGGCATTACTGATGACTGCTTTTATAGATAGACATGGCACTGAAGTAAAAGTCTCCATAGATAGAATCAAGCCAGCTTTCATTGACAATGAGTCAGATACAAACTCCAAAACTAAGAATAACAATGTCTCTTTCTTCATTAATTAACGCTCTTTCTAAAAGGAGGGGGAGTATTTATAGGCTCTCGCGCAAACTTGTATTTCTAGTTACTTTGTAAAGTAGTTAGTAGCATCAATTGGTTACTAAGTTACACAAAAAATAAATAAGTTGATAGATGTAAATAAACAAATTATGTTTTAATAAAATAAAAATTGTATTATGAAATCTTAATTATTTAAAGTGTATAATATAATTTCTTTATATACCTATACCTAATACATTACTATAATTACTGGAGCTTCTGGATCCTGTAAAACCCCCAACATCTACGTCCAATATTTTTAAAGTAGATCCAATACCTATACCTAATACATTACTATAATTACTGGAGCTTCTGGATCCTGTAAAACCCCCAACATCTACGTCCAATATTTTTAAAGTAGATCCAAATACAGCGACTGGTCGTACATACAGTTTAAGTGATCAGGAAATGGAATTAGCGTGCAGTATTTTACATTAATACTGTGCATCAAATTAAAATTTTCTTTATTGCGTGTCATAGTGATTTTAACTTATTATAGTTGATAACAATTTGTACGTGTTCTGATAATACTGAAAAATTTTCTTGAGAAGTGTACCCAGGATATTTTATCTATAGGTAACGATTCACAAATAATTTAAAAAATTTTTAAAAACTCGTACAGGAATTTGTTAATTAATGTTTTATCTAACCCAGATTCTTTGTAAGTAATTACCAAAACAGAAAATAATCATTTATAAAAGAAAACTCCCAATGTTCCAATTTTGAAAACACTATTAATGGTAAAATGTTGAACATTGCTATTTTGTTAAAATAATTTAGTAACGATCCCATTGAGATCCCAACTTGAAATTTGGCACACATATTTAAAAGATATGCAACTCCATGTCCAATTTTTTTCAAAATTTATAATCATATGTTTTCTGAGAAATTCAATGTCAAAGACTTCAGGGGCGCAATATAATTTCTTTTTTCATATTAAAGTATGCCATGCAACCCATCATCTTAAAGCCCAAATGATGGACTTTAAAACAGCTTTTGTTTTATTCCTTTATCTTATTTCTATCAAAAGTTATAAAGGAAAACGTAAACGCCAACATGCTCAAAATCACTCATTTTTGTACAGTTTAGAAGGGCACAACTCAAGAACCACTTGAGTTACAAATATAATATTTTAGATTTTTACTTATCTTTAGGAGTATAACAGTTGTGCCAAATTAAAAAAAAAATCAAAGAGGGTGATGGTCAAAACTTCCAAAAAATTGGATCACTTGCTGTGGAATTACCCTGAAACGTTGTCATCAACAATTTGTATTATCAAAGGTTTAATAATTTGATGATGGTGATATTTCGAGAACCTTTACAAAACAAAAATTGTTTATTGGGCATACAAATGATTAGGTATAACATACTAGTAAAATAGTTACAGTCTTTTTGTTAAGTGATAATTCTGATCAAGTGGGAAAAAAGTTATATGCTATATTTAACTGTGGAAAAAGTCTCTCGAGGTTCTATATTTAGTCCAATGCTGTAAAATCTAATATTTTATAATGTTGAATTATCAGTAATCTAAAATGTTATAAAACAAATTATTTCGATTTATTAAAATATTCATTCAACTTGAAAAAAGATTTAAATTAATTTAATTTTTCAACAAACAGAAAACGTATGTCAACAAAATAAAAAATATTAGAAAAAACAAAAACGTCAACAATGTCAACCTTATAAAAAAACCGGGCAAGATATAGTGAAGATATTATACAAACAACATTGCTTTTGGCTATCATAATAAATAATAGTAGAATACATATAAAGTGTGATGCTGGGAGCATCTACTCATTCCTCCCAGACGTTTAATATAAAGCCTTATTTTACAATGCAGATAGCCCCTATTCTCTTAGAGAGAGATTCATACTCGTATGTCAAGTGATACTTCAAGGGAATTAAACCAATTTCAAACTTTCTCGATTTAATGGGATAAACACCAAAGGAGCGCTAGTTGAGAACCTGAAAATGACTATTTATTAATGAAAACTATAAATGGTAATTATTAACACTTAAAGTACCTCTTCAATTAGCAATTTAAATTTTCTTGCTGTGAATGTTCCAGGTTTTGTTATATGATTAAATATTTATGTAAAAAATATTCTTGTCCATTTCACGTTATTAAATAATTAGACTTTATATCAAGCTGATATTATCCTATTAATTCCTTATTTAATAAAATGAGGGTAATCTTGATTTACACCCTGGAGGTTAGAAAATTTACATCATCGTTTATAAAATCTCAGATGAGTAATTTAAATTACACTCGCAAATTGTTATGTATTATGTAAGGTTGTAGATGATATTCTCCACATCTTCCTTCAAAAAGTGTGTAAAATTACACGAAATAATATTCTGAACAAATTTTGCAATGGGAGGTAAGTAGTAATCTGCAATCAAAGCTTTCCTAACTACTATAAGGACTATTTCACGATATCTTCAAATTTACAACAAGTGTTTGTACAACAATTAAATGACATTTCGCTCAATCAGCGTCTTGATGTGGAATTTCTATCTAAATGTGGAGGTAGTAAATATTCACGTAACTTAATTGCACTTGGAATAAATTAGAACAGATCTGTGCGTAGACAAGAATAAACAAACAAGCTTTTAGGGCACTACGTCAAAATATACTTAAAGCTTGAATGGACCGAAGTGACATACGAAAACGTTGCTGGAATAAAAACAGGATTCTGAAATTAGGATCTGGTGAGTGAATCATGTTATTAAGGTGGACTTACGAAAGAGAGAAAAAACGGATTTACCCTTACAGAATACCGTGTGAACGTGATGTAAATAGTTAGAAGAAGAGCTTAGCTTGTTGACAGAAGGAAAATTGTTATTTTCCAAAAAAACTAGTGTTGTTCGTTTTTGTGAACAACTGCATTCCTGATAAGAATGAGGTTCCTCAAACGCTAACGGGTTTTCAATTTTCTTTTTGCAACGAAAACTCACATAAACAGCTCGTAGGAAACATATATTTTATGGTAGTTTCCCCTGTAGTAGTAGCGCTTTTAATGGTTGACGATATTTCTTTCAATAAGAAACATATCCAATAAAATAAATGAGATAATGTAATATGTGTTTGTAGGTTGTACATAAATTTAAAAAATGATATTTAAAAATTAAAGTTAATTAAATTTCAAATTTAAGAAATTCCGTGTTTTGTTGTTGATAAAACTTGATGGTAAAATGTGATCTGCCTCAAAGTTGCCTTGGCAGTTTTGGGAGGCTGAGGTCATAAGTTTGTTTAAATAATAGAGGTAAAGGAAAGATGTCCTCCCAATTTCCGTTTTCGTCTGTGATGCTGAAAGTGTACCACTGGTTTTAAAACCTATACACAGTAAAAAATTAGACCCACTAACAATCTTTAAAGTGCTGGGTAAAGATTTTAGAGTTAAAATTTAGAATACGAAAACATTTTTCTTCACTATACTCTTATAATAAAAATAATTCTTCACTACTGAAATCTATTTTCTCTGTATATTATTAATTAACTCTATATAGATTGGATATTCAATCTAATAGTATAGAAAAAGCAACAATTCCACAATAGTCTTTAAAACCAACAAGAATACTTTCTGATTCTTATTTAGTGCTAAAGTCAGAACACACAATATAGTGAAATCGGGCATTTACCGTTTAAATTGTTCTATTTGTAGTTCGGTATATATTGACAAACACTTCGAAATTTTGACATAAGATACAAAGATAAGACATATACGATAAATAAAATAAAGATCGCGTGCGTTGTTACAGAAATAAACACCCCGAAAAATCTAATTATGCCAAACATCTTCTAGAACATAATCACAATGACTCCCCAGAATAATGATCTAAATTGGTAAAAAATGTTTATTAGTGTTCATGTCTAGTTAGAGTAAATAAAACGAATTGGCACTAATAGATACTTGACAGTGTATATGACAAGAGAAGCATGTGCGCAATAACGATATCAACAAATAATGGCGACAATGAGCTGTCTGCTGTATTTGACTTCGATTAGATATAAACAAAAGTTACTAAAATTGATGGGCATTTCAAAATTTTACAGATTTTTAAATAACTTAATATATCTATACAATTTAAAACGCAATGAACAAGCAAAGTTTAATGAAGTTAATTCTTCTGATACAGGTATGTATAATTCCTAAAAAGATTAGACGTTTGTTTATTTACAAATGCATATGGAAACATAATCCAAGTTTATTTTGTGGATTTTTAGTCCGAAACCGACATAGATTCAACCCATGATTTTAAGCGAATGAAATTGTTTCTTTTTGTAGACCCTTTTATACCTTCGGATAAAAACAATCGAAAAACAGGCAAATTTCTTGCTCACACTTGTTTATGACGTTACAAAAATCAACATATAATCGCAATTAACGGATTTCCTAAATCTATTTAAGTGAAAAAATAGCTGGTAAAAATACAAAGAAAACAGTATAAGACACACACTCATGGTCAAAAATAAATATTAACAGAGAAAATTAACAAAAACTGTCTGCTGTAACAAAACTAAACTTAATTTCATCCAAACTATAAAAATTCCAACTACTTCAGAATATCGAATAGTTACATTATTCCACAAAGTAATTTTTTCCTATTTTACAGTGGTTACATCTAAATACTAATGAAAAACTCAAAACATAAATCTAATCATCACGGCTTGTGACACATGATGCATATGCGAATCCTGGTTTGATAAAATCGTAAACTAAACAAAACTCCTACCATTCTCGTCCAGGATACACTACTTCAGGTGACTGAATCAAAAGAATGGTAAAAAACATTAAATAAACAAAATTAATTTCAATCATTCAAGGAATGACATTTCTAACGATTTCTTCTTACATAAAACACAAGATTTTCCAGGTATAAAGATAGGTAATCTAATTGTGGTACAATAGAATTCAAGACAATGGCTTAATTAAACTATTTTCAGTGAAACATCCACGCAAAACTGCTTTAGCTTCCTGGGAAATGGAAAAATATTATTTGCGTTACCCAACGATAATGCTGAAATCTTACATAAAGGTAAATTATTCAAGAAAAGTTGAAATGATATCCTAATCCTGTAACCTGATTTACCTAAAGCATGTTTTATAATATAACAACCTAATTTACTCTTACACCTTCTTTAAAATTTACACACAATTACTAAAGTAAGGTTATGTATGTATAAAAAAATCGTAATTCTTTTATTCTACTTTATATTAATAATTCTATTTGTAATCTGGCATGTAACCTTATACAGGGTGAGATTAAAGTATGGAATATTAAAAAAAACCGAACTCAACCGGTTTTTTAAAATGCTGAAACACGTCGATTTTGTTTTTTAAAAATACACATTAATATGTGCGATTCACCTCCCGACTTTCATTTGTTTCTAAGTTATGACGTCATCACAAAAAAAATTCAATGCCAATATAGATTTTTATAGTGGAATCCAATAGTGATTTTCCTTCTCTTTATGATCATGCAAATAAATCATAAGGTTGCATAACAAAATCCTGAAAAAAATCGAGTTGAACTTTGTAAATGTTTGTTAGTTGTGACGTCATCACAAAAAATTTTAATGAGAATATAGATTTTTAGTAGTGGAATCCGATAGTGATTTTACTTCCCTTTATGATCATGCAAATAAATCATAAGGTTGCATAACAAAAATTCTGAGAAAAATCGATCTGATATATTGATATATTGATACCATAATACCAATAACATTAAATGTTCAGGTCGATTTTTCTCAGAATTTTTGTTATGCAACCTTATGATTTATTTGCATGAGCATAAAGAGAAGGAACATCACTATCGGATTCCACTATAAAAAAATCTATATTGTCATTTAAATTTTTTTGTGATAACGTCGTAACTTAGAAACAAATGAAAGTCGGAAGGTGAATCACACATATTAATGTGTATTTTTAAAAAACAAAATCGACGTGTTTTTTTTAATATTCCATACTGTTAGCCCACACTGTATATGTCTATTATTATTTTTCTACTCCTACATGTAAATCATGTGTTTTCCTAACACGTTCGACCCAATTAAAAAGGAGACAATTCCAGCAAGAAATACGAATATAATTTCATAATATCTTTAATATTTAATATAATATCTAAAGACCCTAAAGCATTTAAAAATATATACCACGATTTGTAAAATTGTAGCTATAGCAACAATTGAATCACTGATTTCAGAAACAACCCAAGTCACAAATGACGTGCTTAAAGATAAATGCAAAAACTAATTACCTTCCCTAATTATTTTTATATAAACTTTAAAATAACCTTTATTTCCGGGTCGTGTAAGATATCTTTAACTTATTAGACTTAGGTTGTTTATGTGCTCAATCGATACGTCTACGTATTTTGAACGTCTTTCCGTATATCAAATATGGTCGAAATTGGACTTAGGGTGTTTCTGAAATCAGTGATTCAATTGTTCTTTTATAATTAAAATTACATAAATATTAAATAGTTTCAATAAGTACCACTTTACTTTTCAAATAAGTGTAAGTAAACACATTCGCTAATATAATTTCGCCCGACCACCGCAGGTTCGATACCAGCTGCGACATAAATCTTTCCCAAGTTTATTTTACAAAATAAAATTTGAAATATTTTTTTCACCAACTGCACGAATATGACACTACAATATCAAATTATTTTGTATAAAAACTAGACCATTTAGGAACTGTTATTAGTTACCATAGCAACTGTACAAAAATTAATCATTTTTTGTACTTAAACAAAAAATAGTCTGAGGTTATGCATGACACATTTTCCGCGGTGCTCCAAAACATTTTCTATTATATCAATAATGCGAAATAAGTAGAAATCTTTAATCTTTAGAAATCAATTAAATAATAATCAATTATCTTTTCTATGACAATATTAAAATAATAAATTAATTTCGTAAGACATAAAAAACAAAAACTCATTCACTCATTGACTCACTTTCATTGTTATTACAATATCTTGTCAAAATTGTTTTGGAAATGTTGTAAACCAAAATTGTCCCAACATTGATTAACTAGCTTCAGCGGATGCTTGGGTTTATCAATGTTAGCCCTAAACGTGTATTTACAATGTTGCTGTGTGCAATATTGCTTCAATATAGTATATCAATATAGGGTCTATGACCATTTAAATCATGCGGAAAATTCAATATTGATCCAGAGAGATAAACATAATTACTTCAACAGTTTCATTGCTTGAAGGTTATACATTTTTGAGTATTTCAAAATGATATTAATATTTAAATTGCCCCTTTTTACCCGTATTAGAGTTGCAGTAAATAAAAAGTAGTTTAACTCCAAGTTTTTTGTTCTAAACAGTCCTCTCGGGGAGTTTGCTAGTTAAAAGCGATTGGAGACAAAATAGTATCTTTAATTCGTACAAAAATTGCGTTTTTGAGACTCATAAGGTTGCCGAACTCCGATAACACGTCGTCCGGCAACTTTCTTGTTCTTCCCAAAACATGCACTTTTGTACTAATTAAACAAATAACTATTCTCTTGAAAAGTGTTCGATTTCTGTAGAATTAAATAATAAAAATAAATCTTCAAAATTGTACAATCAGGAGATTTTACAAACTACGTTTTAGAAGTACGACTTAATCGCCATATTCGATTTCTCAATCAGACATGCAATCTATTTCTAATTGATTTGCTTAGTCCAAGGAAAAGTATACTATACAACTTGAGTGGAATGCGCATACCGCTCTCAAGCGATTGAGAGGTTCCGCAAATAGCAAATAGAATAGCAAACGCGATAAGATTACAAAAAAAACACTGGATGGTTAGAGATATTTAAGAAAAAAATGATCCTTGCCATAATTAAGTTTATGTAACAAAGTACTTCTTATCAGAAATATTTTCAAAAATAGTTTCTATTTAATAGAAAACTTATTTAAGTTTAATATTGCCCTTTTATTTTCAAATAGTAGCGACAACGATTAAGTTTAAATCAATACACCGCCATTTATAGCACGTTTGAAAACTGCAAATGTCATCCATTGCCAAGCGCCAAATGTCGACTATAGCCTCTCTAGTAAACACATAGTACCGTCAACCGGGGGACCGGAGGCAAACTTGTCAAAAACGTAAAACACAAAAAGTTCCTAAATAAGATTATTGTTGGCGGGCATTAAATGAAAATAAAATAAGGTAAGTTCATGATATATTTTTTCTATTTTTCGTCTATAATAAAGCTGTTAAAGCGCCCAAAACAGTGCTTTAATAGCCCAACTTTTTCAAAGTTGATAGCATTGAAAAATAATTGAAAAAAACAGAAAATTGACAAAAACTTTACTCAATTTTCTGTGGTGTCAATTAATGAATTTTCAAATGTCACATCAGTGCTGTCAACTATCACAAAAATCCCTAAATTTTTAAATTGCAATTTTTTTATTTAAAAAGGGAATAAAAGACGCAAAATAGAAAAAATGCAATAAATCTTTCCTTATGAAACTCGTTCTTTAATAAAGTATTTTTTTTACTTATTAAACAACTGTTATCATATTATATTATGATCATATATTTACTTCTACTTTTTTCGTTACAACTGGTTTGTTCGTTTTTTAAATGTTCTACACTTCCAACGTTTAAACTTCCAAATCTAAATTAAATTGTAAAATTTTTAGAGTTTTTTAACTTTTTTAAAATATTCGTGGCGAATCTGAACATGTGTAACATTATTTATAAAAACATTTTCCATCTTTATGAAAATGTTAAAAATGTAGGGTGTTGGACATATATTAACGAATTCTCTTTGAATGCTTTTAAACTTAAAAGTAAACTAAAGTTTTTATTTTGAACGTTGTCAAAGTCAGTAATTCAATTTACAAAAACTTAAGAACGCTAAGTCTAAAGTGACTTTCCGAATTTCATAAAATCTTACCTAGGGTTTTTTTATATTGTCAACCATTTTGCCACAGTCGATGAAATTAAAGGTTGACACGTATATATGTCTACTAGAGAGGCGATAATGTCGAAAATCTGAAGAGAATTTCAACATTCATTTGTTTAAATTTAAACATGGCGATCAGAGCAGACTATGTTTAGTTTTTATTTATTTTATAAAAAATTATAATTTCTTATTAAGTAATGCTTGTTTAAAAATTTATACAAACCTCATGCGTTAAGCTATTTTACAGCACTTCAATTAATAACGTATTCCCCCTGCGGGATCAAAGAAAGTTGTCTTGCTGTAAATTCGACTTACCCCATTCGATTGTAAATAGCTACTAGGGAAATCCTATCAAAACATGAAAGCGAAAACGCCAATTTATTGAAGGATTTCCTTAGAAATTGTTAATTATTAACGTTCGTTGTGTTATTACAATCCTTTAGGTTTCCAAGAGAGATTATTTAATATTAATATTTATAAAATAAACGCAATCGAAGAAAAACATTTGAAAATGCTAAGCTCAGCCGAACTTTTGAACGCGTTATTTAACAAAAACCTTCGACGATGACTTATTTTTCTCCAAATAATAAATGAAACTGCTATAAATAAGCATTTGCCATCGGGACATCACCTAATTTATGTATAATTTGTCTGCTTTCCATGGTTTTGAACTATGCACACATTATAGTCGTGAATAGTTACAAAAGCTACCAACATTGGGGGCTTAGAGGCCGCTGCAAGTAGATAATCGTTCTCTTGCGTATCTAAATAAATGTTTTTGATTTATTTATTTAAAAATATAAAACTTAATGAAATACAGATATTAAGGGTGTTCACTAATATACAAAACGAAAGTTTCGATATAAAAAAGAATCACGTAAATCGGCCCAGTAGAACTCTCAAATGAACTGGAAGAGAGATAAGCCTTGTGTTTTAAATATATAGATTACAATTTTGTGTTAACGACCATAAAAGATATTATCAAAGATTAGAAAGGGTTAAGATAGGAAGCTAAGCGACGATGTTGTTGGTATTGCCATCTATAGCCTCAGGGGAAAGCAAGTGGGTCGGTAAAAAAGTAATTGATGTGTATTTGTTTGTCATTTTTTGGTAACCATTAGTAACATCACCTATAAAAACCAAATAAAAACTTGTCAAGAAAATCATCTTCAAAGCACAATTTTAAATAGCTTTTTGTTTTTGGTAAGATTTGGTCTCCAAATTGAAAGAAAAAATGGTCGCGTGTTGCGTAGTGGAAAATTCCCGCAATAATAAAAATAATCATCGTCAACATACTTATTTAACGTTGCCAATGGACGTAAATATGTAAGTATCTTTTGATTGTATTCATTCTTGCTGTTCACGACTACTGTTCCTGTTTGTTTCAGTGCAAAGAAATGGATTAAGGTCGCTGCACGGGATAATTTATTAAAATATGTAGAAAGTAGAAATTTTTCCACCGCATTTTATTCTTATAGTAAACTTAGCAAATAAATAAATTTTTGTACGTCGGTCAGATGACTATTAGAAAGGTTAGTAAAAGTACAATACGTGATTTTGATTAAGTATCCATTTATAATATAACGAACTTGTTCAGGGTTTATATCCTACAGAGTAGTCCTGATAGCTAGCGCCACTACGCGGTAAAAATTGTTAGTTTAAACGAAGAAAAAAGCAGACATAAAAGTAGCTTTCTTTTGCTATGAAAACAATTTCAAGGTTCGTACCCACATTATTGTTATAATCATTAAGGGCCGGTATTATAAAACTTCTTTCTTCCTAGATAAAATTTATTTTGAGAGTAAATTCATTTGTTCTGTCAATTTCATATGCAAATTGACAGAATAAATTAATTTAATCTCAAATTAAATTTTATCTAGGAAGTAAAAAGTTTTATAATACCGGCCCTTAAGTGAATTTAATTTTAAAGGTTCGAAGAACCGGCGCACAGTGTTTCCAAAACGTTTCATTTTGAGTAAAAATCCAGAACTATGTCAGTATTAAATATTTTTAGTTGATTTTATTGGTGTTGCTATACACAGTATCTCGGATTATGAAAAATATAAGTTTACAGTGGCGTAGCTATAAGTTGGTAAACTTAATGATAATTATAATATTGTGTATGCTTAGTAACTATCCAATATTGATAACCTTCTGCATTTATTATTATATTTCAAATTAAGACGAGAATATGCTAAACTTATACTTATTATTGCTTTATTTAGATAAATAAAGTCCTATCTTTCAATAGAGGTTTTTTGCATCTTTAAGGTCAAATAAATCGAAAAGTGTTAATGATAGAGATATATGACATAAAAAGGGCTACCTGAAAATGATTAATATACGGGGTGTTTGATTTAAAAATATATATCTATATTCCGTATCATGTGACCTATATATCCAACTGTTCTTTTTTTGGTGACATTTAATAAAGATATAGGGACAACAATACAACTTTTATTTCCAATAATAACAAAGATAATGGGGTTGTTAAAATATAATGAATGACCCTGTACATCTTTCCTATGAATTTCAAAACATTTCATTTGTGTACCTAAAATAATCATAAATTGAAAGAAGAGTTTATGAGTTTCTTTAAATTTAAAGATCATAAAAAATTAGGTAAAATCAAGCAAAAAAGAAACGTCATGCTGTAAACATCTGCAAGAAAGCTATACTCATTCAATATGCGGACTTGACTTTAAATAGCTCTGAGAAACTTATAGGAAAGTCTTGGCAGTTCATATTTTGTTATGTGATAAACAAAATATTACAGAATATTATTTAAGAAAAAACTCTGCGCGGGTAAGTTCCGATAAATAGATATCAAAGAAAATAGGCTGCATTTTTTCAGTTTTATGTCATTTTTGCAGATCAACTGTTTACAGCCGTATAGTTTCTCTAAACTACGCCCTGTATTTCTGCTAGTTGTAGCAGAGTTATAGAACAACGATCGTAGAAGAGTTTAAAAAAACTTTAAAAGTTGCAATTATTATGCATCTAAAATGTCTAATTAGTGTTCAGCGACCCCAAAAAACACATGGTACAAATTTTCAAGTCATAACATTGAAAATTCAAAATGTTATGGTTTATGTTCTTTAAAAACTCTAAAATTCCATTTAAAATACATGCAAAAATTCAACCTTCTAGCGGCACGCGTTATTCTTGTTTAAAACTTTTATATTTTGGGAATCGTATTTTTTCAACAAGCTAAACCATGTTTTAGGGTGAGATCAATAAAATCTTTCCAAAATATGGACCACCCTAATGTACCTACATAATAATAGACATAGAATAACAGAACTGAATTCATTTACGTTAATATTTCTAAACAAACTAGTAAAAAGGTTAAAACATAGAATAACGGAAATTTGTAAATCTTTAAACAATTATTTTGAGAGAAGAAAGTAAATGCCTAAATGATAGTAACCATTGTTTTATTTAATTTGAAAGCAGTGTAATTATATGTTCAATTTCAGTTGAAGAAAAAATGAGATATTTGTATAGGTAATGATGGCGAAGATTTTCATAAATAGGACATGTGTTTTAGTAAAGCATAAAACCACTATGTCACCGGAGCGAAGAAATTTAAACTGCAATATAGCACAAGCGAGCCCTTGAAAATGATGGGTTTGGAGTACCCTTGCCGCAAAAACATAAAGTGAAAAGGGGTCTAGTTAAAATAAACAATTTGTATTAAAGAAATTGTCAGTGGCGTGGCAATTTTTATATAACAGCTTTCGTATTTGTAAACTATATGTCCTATATCTTGCAACGACGGCCAGTGGCGTAGCCACGGGGGGGATATGGGGGATAAATAAATTTAAAAAAGTAGATGGAAAGTAGATGAAATATTTGATGAACTGACCAAAAAACCATGGCGCATGTTTTTTGTTGAATAAAGACTAATATTCTAAAAATATGGTTTTTTATTCAGTATTCTTTAATATTTGCACTTTTGTTCCATACAATCTATAAAAAACCTAAAGAAACAATTACTATATACACAGTATACGGTGAAAGCCAAACCCGCGGATTTTCTTTTATTATTGTACGAGGATTGTTCGGTAACTACGAGGCCTAACACAGAGATGGCGCGAATTTGCAGGAATCTTCTTTATCATTCTGTAGAATCATCCTTTAATAGGTTAAAATGACAGTACAGAGCGATCTGTCAATTAGTCTGTTTTTGACAGTACGACAAAATAAACGTCTTGTGTGATTTCCATTTGAAAGGCTTAACACCAACTATTTCCATTTGAAAGGCTTAACACCAACCGAAATCAAAGCAGAGCTGGATTCAACACTATTGGAATCCGTTCCTTCATTTTCAATGGTTAAAAACTGGGTTGCCGAATTTAAGCGTGGTCGTAGGAGCACAAATAAAACCCGTAGTGGACGTCCAAAAACTGCTACTGCCCCGTTTATGATTGGAAAAGTCCACCGTATCGTCTTGGATGACCGTCGAGTAAAAGTGCGCGAGATAGCAGACATAGTGGGTATCTCAAATAACAGTGTGCATAGTATTTTAACTGAAGAATTGGAAATGAAAAAATACTCGCCGCTTTGGGTGCCGCGGTTGCTCACACCACCGGAGCAAAAACTGAACCGTTTGAGTGTTTCTCGCAACCTTTTGACACGTTTTCGCCGCAATCCGAAGGACTATTTACGTCGTTTCATAACCGTCGATGAAACCTGGGTCCACCATTACACTCCCGAAACCAAATAACAGTCTAAGCAATGGACACACAAAGGTTCTCCGCCACCAAAGAAGGCAAAAACAGTTTTGTCAGCAGGAAAGGTTATGGCAACGGTGTTTTGGAATTCTCGTGGAATTATTTTGGTCGACTACTTAGAAAAGGGGAAAACAATAAATGTGGAGTATTACGCCAATTTGTTGCAACAATTAAGCGACAAAATCAAAGAGAAACGGCATCATTTGGCAAAGAAGAATGTGCTTTTCCATCAGGATAACTCACCTGCCCACAAGTCTGCGATTGCAATCGCCAAAATTCATGAATTGGGAATTGAATTAGTGGCTCATTCCCCCTATTCCCCAGATATGGCTCCCAGCGATTATCATCTGTTTCCAAATCTGAAAAATTGGCTCGGCGTTAAGAGATTTTCGTCTAATTTCGAGGTAATCGCTGCTGTAAATAGGCTATTTCGAGGACTTGAATTCATCGACCTACAATGAAGGCATTGCTAATTTGGAATATCGTTGGAATAAGTGTGTTGAGAGAGCAGGAGACTATATTGAAAAATAAAATGTTTTTTGTCAAAAAATTGCGTTTTCTTTGTTAGGCCACGTAGTTACCGAACAATCCTCGTATGTCCCTCCCCAAGGCCCAACTCTGGCTAGGCCACTGGCGACGGCGCTTATGAAAGATGAGCTAATCAAGGGTTTTTTCAAGCGAGGTCACCTAAAATGCACGTCTCTAATATTATTAATAACTTATTCCTATAAATAGACACAAATTCGATTGTGGTTAGGAATTTTCCATATATTTTTTTCGAAATACATCTTTTAGTTTATCTGTGCAAGAATTAACGTTTAAGTTTTGGTAAATAATAGTCTACATTCTTCTAAACCAAACGGTTATTGCTCTTCGCTAAGTCATTAGCCAAATTGATGAAAAGAGAGAAATCCAAGAACTAAGTAGAATCGTATTGTAAAGCGCTTGCATAAAAATAAGAAAATATTTCTTCAAACTTATAAAAAAAATTCAGTATGATCAGAGTATGAGCATGTTTATGAGTAATTGAGTATGAGATAGTATGATTAGATAAAGAGTCCTTTTAATGTTATATATGCAAGAAAACGTATTTTTAATGTTGGACATCTTTGACAACTTAACTAATCTTAATTAATCGGTATCGATACTTAAGTAATCGGTTCGATTTAGTGGTTATTTTGACCTAATCAGGCTTAAATTCAGTTATAATGGTCATTTTAACATAATCTTTCGAATTTAACTAGACTTATTGGTTTGATAAGCTTTTAAAAACAGTGCTAAAATTTAAGAATGTATTTCTATGCATAAGTGGAGCTAATCTGAAATATATTTAAATCCTTACTTTTATGGCTGAATAAACCGTCATGTGACAAGATGGAATAGAAAACTGTTTTTTTTCGAGTAGCCATAAAATGCCTAATTAGGTAATCATATTAGTACCTCACAAACCCCATAAAAAAATTATCTCAAACTACAAACTTTGTACAACTGTTACAAAACGCCAACAGATCTTTGTTTAACAGAGGTGTTTCCGCGTGGGTTAATTAAAAGTATAAATTTATGTTTTAAAGTTTAAACGCCTGGCCAGTTTTAAGATAGTGCAACATTAGATCGAAAAGCATTTGACATCAGGATTTAATTCTAAATACTTGTAGTTTTCAAAATCATCGCTAATAAAGTAGTTGATTTATTCCGGTGGAGATGACAGACGCGTTGTACTAAAAAGCCTATGGTCATTAATACATCTCTCTCAGAATCCAATGAACCCACACAATGTAAAAATAGGTACATTCCTTAGTAGCGAACTTGTCAAATCTACGTCTGTTGACCGTGTAATGACTGAAAAAAAATAAAACGTTTACCTGAAATTGTACATTTGTTGGTGAATCGTTGACATTTAAAGAATAAGACATTTTTCAGACAACCTTTGATATTTATCATTTCTGAAGATCTAACGATGAATAAACTAGAAATTATAAAGTGTAGCTTACTCTTTTACAATTTGCTTGGCATGTTTCTTTGCAGATACTTCTTTCTTCCTTTAAAGCTATTATAAAGATCACATTAAACTTTGAAGTAATTCCCTCAATAAGTTGGTTGTGATTTATGCAGCTTATTATGAACATTAAGTTGCCGATAGATCAATTTACATGCGCTATAGTTTGCAAAAGTATTGTTAGTTATTTTTTCTCTCTACCGTATAACACCAAAAGTGCAAACGTACTGACTTTTCAAACCATGTCCCAGTTAGCATGGGATGGATTCCAGGTAGGTGATTTATTCAGGGACCGAAATTTGAAGTTTATTTAATTTCAATACAGTACAAATGGTGTTCATGTGTTCGACGCAGATTAGTATGAGGAGAAAACGCCGATTGAGGAGCACTCGATTCAAATAAAAAATAACTTATAATTGTGGCTTGTGTTAAATGTTAATTGTATACACAAATATACTTTATTAGATGTTAGATTAGGCTTCCTGAACCCAGCACTGGTGGCAGTGTCTTTTGTGGCAATGCGTTTGCTTGGGCGGATGTAATCTGGGCACCAAGTTACCTGCTGCATTAACCCCTCATGTAATTCCGGCCCAAACTTATTAACTAAAATCCAATATATCAATATGAAATTATAACTTTTTTCTACATCCTCCCTTGTAAATACATCATGTACATCATGGCTGAAATACTGTAGCTCATAACATACAGTGCTATTTACCATGCAATATATGTTATTTTTAAATCCAGTTACTGGCTGCCGTGTTGATTTCGTAGTTAAGCGTGATGATTGCCGTGTCATTTGCGTACATGGCGAGGTTTGACCCTGGTTGGAGTGGGGATATCAGACATATAGATATTAAATAGGGTGGGACTAATGATTGAGCCTTGTGGGACACCAGCTTTAGCTTGACGGGGTAAAGACGTAAACGAGTTCACTCTGACTTGAACTGATTTGATAATGAGTGATGGGTACGGGGGCATATTTATTTTTAACATTTTGTATACTAAACCTTTAATCCAGACTCTATCAGATTCTTGAGCACCGTCTATAAAAGCTATGGGAGTATGCGTTTTATTTTCGAAGCCTTCTTCTATTGTTTCCGTTAGTCTTAGTATTTGGTGTGCAGTTGAATGTGAGTTCTTAAAACCAAATTGTAATTTAATAAAAGGTAATAGGGAAAATATTACAATTTAATTTAATAGAGCTGTATGTTTATTTAGTTACTGTTACTTACATTCGTAGAAAACCATACCGATTTAATATTTTAGTTCAAACAAATTTATTAAATAAAAAGTATGCTTTGGTTGAGCGATATTAAATATTATATAAAGATTCAATTAACGTGCTTAATTATGTCATGGAGGTTAGTCATGTTTATGAATTTATATTCAGCAGATTTCAAACGCAGATTTGCGATTTTTAGTTTTTCTTTGCAGTTAATCATATTAATCAACTTCGTCGACTGTAGTTTATTTATAGTCCCGAGGTTAAAGGAACTATTCCGGAGGTAAATATATCTAGAAGGGTTTGTATCAAATCCCGAAGTCCTTTTTCGCCTTTGGTCTTTGTAGTAATTGAAACAGGGCTCTGGTTTTTGAATCAAAAGATAAATAATGATCATGAATTGATAATTCACATGATAAAATTGAATATCGTATTTAAACTGATAGTCAGGAGAGACAACTCGAAAGTTTTAGAAACAGGTTATGACAAAATAATTATATGAATTACGCTATAACAGAACAGTTGTCGATTAAGGTTTACATGTTACACATGTTATGCATGTTACTCCTTAGCCAATTTCTACTGCACCGGATTTATTAACTACGATGCTGCCTAGTGTATTTTCTGTCAGAGCATCCAACATTGTATAGAACGTATATTTTAAAGCTAGAAGAATTAAAACTTAGCAGTTTTATCCTATTCAAAACGGACTGATTTCGATGTATCTAGGTTGTTTACAAGTTCAGAGAATGTCATAAGAAGCTTCTGTGCCAATATAAATACGTCAAATTTGTTTCCTATGGAGCATAATTAGAAGAGCTAAGACGACTACTCAATGCAAGAGTAGAGACTAAGAGACAAAGATGATCCATTGTGGTAAATGCGAAGCAAGCTCATAAAAGTTGTGGACTAAAATCATAAAAATTTTAAGCACTGGAAAAAAATAAAATTTAAATTTTTATGCTAATTTTGGACCTGCCTTTGATTAAACAGAAAAAAAAGAATAAAAGACAAAAACCAACAAAGCAATGTGTAATTTAGTTCTTTTGAATAAAGATGCCTGAAGAAGTTAGAAGAATGACATTCTCAGTAAAGAGAAAGTACTCGTAGTTGAAACACTAACATAACAAAAGCGTCGTAAATATAAAAATGTACAGCATTTAATTTACTTCATGTCTTCAATCCTTTGCTTTAAAGATCAAAAGTATGAAATCGCAATAGATATTGGAATTTAACAGAAAATCTTAGGAAATTGGAACCTACATACCTTTTACACGGGAGCGGGGGCGAAGGTGTTAATCTGCTCTACTTCTCAAAAGTGCTGATAAGTGCTATTTACAATATACCATATAAGGTACATACAAAAAAACAATTGCATTACTATTAAACTTATATTATGTGAATGTGTCTACCCTTGTATTTAATTACCGCTTCATAAAGTTTCGGCATTCGATTTAATAACATTATAAAGGTCTAATAGAATGTTGTGCCATTCTGCTTTTCTGATGTACAGATCATCTCACAACAGCTCAATCGGGTCTAGATCAAGGGACTGTGGCGGCTAAATTGTAAGCTTAAGTGTTCTCTGATGATTTGCCCAAACATCCTCTAAAGAGCTTGGAAGGGCAATTAAAGTCGTTGTGGTGTTGAAATGTGAATTGTCGAGCGGGCAACATATAATCCTCAAGTGACTACTCTTTTCTCGAATTCTGTTATTGCTGTCTGACTGTCAGTTATATCTCCACCCTGCAAATTCTTCACCATGTTTTACGGAAGACATCAAACACTAATTAGAAGTTCGCTCTGCTGGTAACCTAAATACAAAGGCTCATTGTGTTAAGTTTTATAGAAGAAATTATAAGCAATAATTTCTTCTTATAACTAACGCATAACAATGACTTTTTCCTGTTATGAAGTTCAAGAAGTTCTGTCTCTCGTTTGCTGGTGATCACTATCTTTTTGGCTTCAGTTGAAGTTGTCCTAGGTCGCTCATCAAGTGATTTGTTGCAAACACCTTCATTGATCTTGAACTGTTTAACATTTTAATTACCTTTTCTTCTTGCAGCTTTTTCAGTTCGAAATTTGGCGATTATGTTGATGATGATGAGTATGCACAGTTCAATGAATAAAAAACTTTTTTTAACCATGTTAGAGTCGTATTCATAATATCTCAGAAAATACACCCCTAAAATAGGTAAATCGTTCTACGACTTCCTCTATTGCTTTCTAACGCTATATGACCCATTCTGCTTTAACTGGCTTCAAATAGGCCAAGAATTCGAACTTATTGCATCAGCAGCTTTAGTTTGTCAACCTTCTTATAGTCCAACTGAATGTTATGTTGCTAGTTCTTTTTTACCTTTTTATTTATTCAACATCCAATTAAAAAAATATTTTGTGGATTTTTTCTTCTAATATGAGGAATATTTACAAAATATTTCATTTTGCAAAGATTTGTTTTTGACTCAATTGATAGAAACGCACCAAGAAAGCATTTTGTTCACTATTCAGCCTTTATCGGAAAATTAGCACATGATTGCTGTCAGATCGTTGCTAGCAACTGAGGAAACAGAAAATATTTACATTCTATATATGATGACGATTGTTCCTATTGGATATTTAAAAAATACAGAAATACTTTGTATAGTCAAGTCGTGATGATTTCATTTTCGAATAGGCGGTTTTTCAAGTAAAAATAACTGTCAGTTCAGTCTTAAGCGTATTTTCTGAAATTAATTTCTCATTCTCGTAGAAGAGAAAAATAAGAAGCCGAAAGATTACTCAGAGATGTCTGCTATGTTCTTGACAGTTCTTTAACTAATTCACCTAATTTGGGAATATCTATGAAAGATGATCTTATACATTCCCACTATTCTCATTAAACATAAAACTATTAAACATTTTTTCGACGATGGTGTGATGAATGAATGAGGAGTTACCCTACACGTTTTAATGTATTATGGGTATAGTGATACATCCAACTCTTTCGAATTAAAACAATTAAGCGCCTTGTCTTAAATGGATGAATAAAATTTTCAGTTATCTATTTTTCTTTATGTCCAGTCGGGCGATTATGACCTATTTAGCGGCCTGCTTTTAGAGCGTAAGTTGCTAAATTAGAACTCTAGGGCTCTAAAAATTGTTAGAACCCGCTAGAAAAATATCTACCCTTGTTTACGCCGTCTCCATAGTAATAACAGTAATTATATACCATTGCACCTACCTACTTGAAGTTTTATCGCTGCACCTACCTACTTGAAGTTTTGCGCTTTTTAAATTATTTTTATTTTAAAATTAAATATTAATTTAAACTTTGACCGGACATAAACTATCGTATGCATTTCGGTCTTAATTAGTGTTTTAGGGCCCTTTATCGTCTTAGGGGGCCCTAACACACTCAATTAAGCTCTTAATACATAATATACTATTATATCAGTTATAATAATCTTTCGCCCTTAGCAAGTCCAACCTCTTGTTCTATAAATAATTTGCATGATCTTTGAATAAAATTGAAATATTCAATATATAAATGGTGTTTTTCTTTTTTTGTTGTTAAATTCTAATTTATTTATGTGAAATATATAAAATAAAGTAATAATATTTGAAAAAGACGGAGTTCTGTTCCCTTCTTAAAAATTCAGTTCTTTCAATCAACCATAAATGAAATTTTGAATTATTTCGTTACCAAATAGAGCCCTCTCTAATAAGTTAACCATAAAAGAACTATCAAGCTGTGTGTCAAGTGTATCATTGATTTTATTATTGATTAAATAAATTTCAATTTTGTGTTAAGGATAACTTCAACCATTAATCAAGTTTGCTACTTACTTTACACTGACCGGATATTTATTAATCTTCCAATAATGCAAGGTAATAGATAACATAAATTTTCTTTTTTTTAATACCAAGTTTCATTTAAATTCAGCTGAAGATACTTCTCTTACTCGAAGCTATATCAAGCATAAATAAAGCCTGAGATTTTTCGAAATGGTATATGCAGATATTACACAAGAAATATGAGTCTCAAATCTATATTTTCTTCAGCACTTCAACAACCATAAATGATTCTCGTACACCTTTTATGGCAAAGAAAATTTCTTTTTCTGTTTGTTAGTGAAGTTACACATCCTGGATGTGCCAAACTATAACGAAAGAAATTTTTTTAACAAGTTAACAATTAAGATATTTTGATAATTCCCTTTTAACGAACGAACACAGTGTAGGTAATAAAATTAACATATAACGTGTCTCTTGTCTTATGATAGATATGCATGAATATAATCACTTTGTTTTTTTAAATTATCTTCCACCAGCTCAGCATTAGTTGCTATTCATGGTACAGTTCATTTATAGTTGTCACTGTGTGTTGCACTAGTGGTGCCTGTTTGCACCTTTCACTAAATTTAAATGTTGCACTTATTGTTTGTTGAACATATTCACTGAGCACTATTTTTGAGTATTATTCACCGTCACTTACTAGTAGGTCAATAGGTAACTTCCGTTTCAGTCTTGTATGTATCGATTTTGCGCCTAATCCATAGTGAGTTGCACCACAGCATTGGTTGAGATTGCCATAGAATTGTCTGGATCTTTTATTTATGAATTCTTGTATAGTCGGAATGCCCAACTCCCTATGTAGTTGTGTATTTCTTACGTACCATTCGGCATTCGTGATGATACGGAGCACTTTATTTTGTAGGACCTGTAATTTGTGTAGGTTTGTTTTCGAAGTTGTACTCCAAATGCAGCAGCCATAGGTGAAAATTGGCCGGATGATAGCTGAGTAGATAAGTATTCCACATTTAGTCTTGAGTGATGATTTTTTATTAAGGATTGTATACAGCATGCTGAGTCTTGCGTACGATTCTGTCAGCTTCTTGTTAATGTGTAGGCTCCATGTTAATCTTCGGTCCAAATATAGACCAAGGTATTTAATAGCCTTGTCCTTAGGGTTCCAAGGTATTGGAGTGTTGTCTATAGATATATTGGGTGGATCCGTAGGTCTGCGGAGCGTAAAGATTTTGCATTCGCATTTGCTAGCATTTATTGTAATACACCAGCGTTTGAACCACTCAGTTAATTTATTTACGCCTTCTTGGAGAGTTTCTTTTGCTTCATGTATGTCTGCATTTTGAACTATTATCGCTATATCGTCGGCATACATCGCAAGGTCGTTATTGGGATTAGTTGGTATATCTGACATAAAAGTGTTAAACAGGATTGGTCCCAGAATTGAACCTTCAGGGACCCCTTATTTAAGTGGAGGATAGGTAAGATCCAATTCTTACCTGGAAGCTTCTGTCGGTTAGAAACGATCGTATGATTTGCAGTAAGTATGTGGTAATGTCCATTTTTAACAATTTATATATTAGCCCATCCATTCATACTGGGTCGAAGGCTTGCGCAACATCGACAAATGCAATAAAAGTATGCATCTTATATTCAAACCATCTTTCAATAATTTCAGAGAGTCTCAGCACCTGGTGATTGGTGGAATGATAATTTCTAAAGCCAAATTGCATTGGGGATATTGCATTGTGATCATCTAGAAATTTGGTCAGACGTCTGTGAATGACCCGCTCAAGTAGCTTAGATACAGATGATAGTAAGCTTATTGGTCTGTACGCTGTTGGGTCGCTATGATTCTTGTTGGGTTTGGGAAACATCAAAATGTGTGCTAGTTTCCATGTATTTGGAAAATACTTTGTTCTTAGACAAGTGTTAAAAATTGCTGTTAGATAGGCTACTGATTTGGGGGAAGGTTTTTTAGCACAATATTGGGAATCATGTCAGGTCCAGGAGCTTTTTTGGTTTTCAACATTTTGATGTATTCTCTAATTTCTGTAGGCGAGACTGGATCTATTGGATTGTTACTGTCATTGGTGTTAATTTCTAGCTTAACTTGTTCGATATAGTCCATGTTGTTTTCCTCAAAGGTAGCGGTGAATACTTGCTCCAAATGAGTGGCGAATACTTCAGTTTTTGCCTGATCCTCCAGTTATGCTTGACCATCCACACGAATCGTTGGTATTAATTGAGGTTGTCGGAAAATTTTCTTGGTGGCTCTCCACATATTCGGGTCCCCTGGGTATAAGTTTTCAATATAATAGTTATATGATTGGAGTTTGTGATTATCCAGTTTTTCTTTGACTGTTCTAATTAATTGATTTAGTCTAGCTTTGATTGTTGGATCGCGTGTTCTTTGCCACTGTCTACTTATTCTGTGTTTTTCCTTAATTAGGTTAAATATTTCAGGTGGGGGGGTTTGGTAGTCAAGGTATCTACGTGGTCGGTTGGTGGTACTGGCATTGCAAACTGCTTGGGCTACTATTTCATTAAATTTTTTAATTGCGTTATCAATATCAGTCAGTGATGTTAAATTAACTGGGTATGTCAATGATGCTTTAATTGATGCTTGGAATACGTTCCAGTTTCTTGGACCATTTATTAATTTGGGGATTTTCGGATATTGTTGGATTGTGCAGCCTAAGGTTATAATCACAGGAAGATGATCTGAATCGAGTTCAGTAACGACCAATTGATTGATGGGTGTGGTTAGATTTTTGTGGAGAACTATGTCTAGGATGTCAGGGGAACAATCAGCTCGGTAAGGATAATACGTATAGTCTGTGGGTGCTGCTATTTGAATTGCTAATTCTGATGCATAGTTCTCGAGTTTGGGACCATTAGGGTTTGTTTTCCTGCAACCCCAGTTGGTGTTCTTACAGTTAAAGTCATCAATTAGAACAGTGGGCTCTGAGCTTGTAAATATGTTTTGCAGTTCCGTTTTTTTAGTTGTTTATTTGGTGGTTTATATCCTGATATTATTTTTATCGTGGAGTTATCTGTTGTTTTCATTTTTATTGCTATTCTTTCTATATTGTTGACATCGTGCAATTCATATGGTGTAACCAAAAGGTTGCTCTTAACGATAACTGCCGCTCCGCCCCAGCCTATTCCTATTTCTCTGTCTTTTCTGAAGATTCGATATCCAGGTATTGTGAATTTTTCATTAGGAATGAAGTGTGTTTCAGTGACACAGACAATGTCAATGTTATGTCTTGTAATGAATGGTATGAATGTTGGTCTTTGGTTTTTTAGCCCATCTGCATTCCAGTTGGCTAGTGTTAACTTTTGTAGATGTCTTTGATTAATTCCTGCCATTGAAGAGCGTTGGAATTATTGACATTATTGCGGTTTTTATTTGATCAATATAGGGGGATAATAGTTGTAAAATAGTGTGGACGATGTTTGTGATAATGGGATTAAGGTTTGTTGCTTGTTGAGTGTTGTTTGTATTACTGGTCACGGTTTGAGCGTAAGTTTGATTTGCGGTAACGTTTCCGGTTATGAGTGAATTAGGATTGATTGGTTTGATTCTAGGGAGGTTCTGTGGTGATTGATAACGTTGGGAGGTATTTCTATTAAAAGATTTGATATAAGCACATCCTCCATAATTGGCCGTATGCTCACCCCCGCAGTTGACGCAACTAGGTTTAGTTTCTTTAAGTTTTTGGCAATTGCTGTAGTGATGGTGTTCTTTACATTTGACACAGCGCGGTGGAAGATGGCAGTAGTTCTTAGTATGCCCCACCCTTTGACAATTGGTGCATTGTGGTGTTTCGCTACTTTTACGTCGCGGCTCTACAGCAACAACGCAGTGTAATAATCTGTTTAAATTGAATATTTCTTTTGCTCCTTCGGTTTTTTGTAGTTCTATCGCAATATGGGGTATGGGGATTTTCTTTGCGCTTTGTAATATGGTTGCCTTAATTACTGGGTATTTTAGCTTAAATAGTTCTGCATAAATTTCATCCTCTGTGATAGAGATAGGGACATTCCCTATTATTACTGAAATATTTGCTTTTTCTGGTGATTGATATGTAAAATAACTTACTTTGTTTTGATCGTAGAATTGGGTAAGTGTTCTGTAATCATCAGGGCTGTTTAGATTTATCCTTAGGTAAGTACCTTTGTAGGTTGTGGAAAAATCATCTTTTTTTAAAACTTCTTGGATATCCTTAATTATATTCTGATGATGCGTGCCGTTAGGTAGGAAAATGGGTGGAACTCTTGGTGTTTCTATTGAGGTTGATTGTTTATTTTGATGCTGATGTTCACTGGAACTATCCCGTGGATTTTACAATGCGTTCTGTAACTTATAAAATCGGTTTTCGGTGAGCAAGGTATCACTAATAAACATGTAACGTTTGTTAATATCAGAATCTGGTGATGATTAAGCCGCGTTTTCTAGGATTATTCCCGCTAGGATCGTCTTTATCAGTGTCCATTGTGATGACATTAGCTTCTTGGTAGATTAGTGTTGGTGTTTTTAACTGTACTAATTGAGCTTCTGACATTTTTCATAAATATTGAACTTACGATTATTTATTGAACTGCACTGGTTTATTTATTTTAGTTAAGAAGTATCGGGTATGCACCGCTATCCACCCGATAACGCGTAGGTAGCGGCTGACGGTAACGAACTTGATCTATTCTATCAAATTATTGGAAACGCGTTTAAGTTTAAAAAAAGAACTTTGGTAATTTTAATTAAAGCTGTTAAACTCGATCCACTACTGAACACAACGTCCGATCAGAACGGTTGCTCGGAATCAACTCAATCACCCTGTGAAAATATCATTACAATTATATTGTAACGAATGAGAAACCCCCTCATCATCATACGCCGCGACAAACATGCTAGAAGATTCCCGATCCATCCACAATGTTCGAGATTATTGACACATCGGCGAGCGGCTAGACGAGGTACAATACACGAGTATGTTCCAACGTTTTCTAGAACGTTTATATGGGAGATATAAATCGCCGTCGCGAATAAAAGAGAATCAGTGTTCAACCGGTGAATTGAATAAATGTGCTTTATGTAATTAAATGTAAGTAGTTAAATATTAGTGAATAAATAAATGTTTAATAAATGTTGTAATGATAAATAAATAGTCCTCAAATAAGTTTGTAAATATCTAGCATTTAAATTCGTTAACAGTTTATAATTATACTGTTAAATAATTAGTTAAGATTAAAATAGTGTATGTAAATAATATTTCTCTTGTTAATAGAGATTAAACAGCATTTTTGTTATCATTTAAAAAATAACGTTACATTGTATATATAGAAAGGCGTATTGCAAGCGAATTTTTAATATTTTCAAAGATATGGGTGTGTGATTTTGCTCCAAATTCCTAAATTAAAATTATTTTACTATCTAAATGTTGCCTTTAATCTTCTATCCTCCGGCCAACTTTGTAGCGGTTCCATAACACGACTAACACATAATTAACTTAATGGTAATATTACTATTTATTAAAATATGATTCTATTCTTTGAAGATTCCACCTAGAATGCCCTTCCAGAAATATTCGAAGGGATGGATATGCATTCGTAAGTAATAAGGAGTGTGGAGACCTTTAGATCATTAAAATAATTTTGTTAAATTTATGAATGTTACTCTATAACCTATTAAGGCAAGTTAGAACTCTACTAAGGATATATCTGCCATTTCTAACTTAACCAAATTTTTCAACTGTACAGCTTTTACGATACTGAAGTTTTCAGAAAACGATTTAACATACAAGAGAAAGCTTAGATGTTGTACGATGTAAGCTTTTATGTTTGGAATGTCTAATATTCCTTTATATCGGTGAACTTGAAAGGAAAGGAAACTCCTCACCAACCTGTAAAAGGATATTATTATACGCACGGTTAAAAAGTGTGGTGAATTCAAATGATACCAGTTGCGGAATAACATAAATAAATAAGAAACAAGAAACTTGGCAATTTCCTTAGGACAGTTAAAGAATGCCTAATAAATGAACTGTCACATATTTTTACTTTTATCGCGGAATTTAATGTGAATCAACATGTTGTCTACTCACCATTAAATAAATACAGTCGTAGATCTCTACAGTTGGTTTAAAACTGTCAACAATAATACACATTTACTTGCTAACTGCATGAATGGTGTGTCAGAATTTTTTGTACTGCCTATTTAAATTTTTAGTTATTTGCTGAAGCTGCTGAATTACGATATCTCTTTTTTACAGTAATGAACGAAAATAGATCTGCGCGTGTAGTAAGCGAATGTACAGACTGTATTTTACCCTCACATTTTCAAATTGATTAACAATTTCATATAAACATGAGACAATATGGCATAGAAATGAGAAAGGAATTCATTTCAATAAAGATATAAAGAAGAAAGTAAAATATGGAATCGGGTTAATTCATGTCTTATTATACTGACTATTTGCTTGTGTGTTACGTATTCAATGGTTTGCCAAAAAGAGCTTCAAATACACTGTAAATACATAATTGTAGCTTTGCAAACGTCGATTTGCATAGCTTCAATCTTATAAGATCAATTTTCAAGTTAACAGAAATACCAATTTAGAGTATACCCATGTAAGGATCTTATCCATATAAAATCTAATTATTATAAATAAAAAACCTACTGAAAGTAAACGCTGTCACTGGAAAAGGCAATTATATAAACCAGATAAGCAAATCAGCCAAAAAATAAAAGTTAATGAAGCTCACTAAATTAAGTTTTCTGTCAAAATAGTCCACATAAAACATTTCTAGTTTCTTCCATATTTACAAATGCATTTGCGACACAAGTCCTTATTTGATATTGCTATCTGGGACACCACTGCTATATTTTAATTTAAGACTAACTTTATAAATCTAAATTACGAAAAAAAATTAGCTGTACACTGTGGTAAACCTATTTTGCTGAATAGAAATTAACGAAGCTCCCTAAATTAATGTTTCTGTCAGAATCATTTTCACTTAAAAATTTCCTAATTCCTTAAATAGTTACAAATGCGTCTGAAGCACTTATTTGATATTGCTATCTGAGACAGTACTGCGATATTTTAGTTTAAAATTCTTAACTTTACTATAAAAATTTAAATTGTGAAAAGAATTAGCTGTACACGGTCGTAACCTATATTATATTGCTGAGCTCCCTTTTTCAAATGCCCATAAAGAATTAATTTTATGTATCTTAAAGCGATTCTTTTTAGAATCGTTAGAATAAACACGGTAATAGAGTAAGTGATCAGGATGTTTCGAGATTGGTTATGGGCAAATTAAGTAGGAAAACATACCATGCGTTTTAAAAAAATAATAATTTAGATGCAAATTGACAAAAAATGTTCATTTATATTGTAATTTGCGTATAAATTACTAATTTAGTTAGTTTTAGGAAAAAATAACCAGATGGTAGTTACCAAATTATATTACAAAGAAGAATTCCTAAACACCACTTTTCGATTCGATCTACTATGTAGTTCTTTAATAAGATTCTTTGATTATTGATATAGGAGACATATCGTGCAACCTTGAAAACTATTAACTATCTTTAGAAATAACAGTCTAAATATCTTTAGAAATAAAATATAAAAAAACAATCATTCTCATTTAAAATAAGGCAGAGTTATTTCTTTGAATGTTTAATCGAACCACTTGTAACGTGATGGAATATACTTTATCTGTTTCTTGACTTACTGACGCACATTTTACGAACATTAACCTAAAATTGTCTAGACACTTATATTTCTAGTGTAGTTAGTTATCCAATATTTTCTTTCTGTATGTAATAAGCTAATTCAATAAATCTGTGTAGGGGAAGAGAGGGAACAGTGTTACACGTACAACAGTGTTATACATAATGTTCTTAGGATTGCTTTATATTAAACATTGTTCATATTTTCATGTTAGAAGTACTTTGGTGTTAATCAAGTGTAGGTGCAGTTTGGTTAATATTCACTGATGGGTTTTCAAGAAATTAAGGTATGTTTATTTTTTTAATATCAAAAGTAAGTTTACTGTCTCCAGCCTTACTTTGTGGAACTCCATAATCATGAAGTATAATATAAATACAAAGATTAGTTAAAGTTTCACAAGTTTTATTAATATCTTAACCTGACAATATTGTTTCGACACTTTGTGTCATTATCAAAGGTAGATAAGATTGATAAACAAACACGTTGCTAAGGATAAATACATACAGAAAATAGGTAACTAGATACAATACATAACATTCATTACACACATAATATTCATTCATTAAAGGTACTGTGCGTTTATGTCTGTATATTTCAAAAGCTTCTAAAATGTCTAATTTGTGTTTGTTGTTGCAAAAATGTAAGAATTTAATGTTGTTTTGAGGTGTCATTGGGTGGTTCTGTTCCAAAATGTGTTTGACATAATTCGATTTTTCTGGATGTTTAAGTCTATAAGAGCGTACGTGTTCTTTGTATCTTATGTCGAAATTTCTAAGTGTTTGTCCAATATAAACCGAGTTACAAAAAGAACAATTCAAACGGTAAATTCCGGATTTCATGATATCTTGTGTTTTGTCGTTAGCATTGAATAAAAATGAAAAGGTGTGGGTGTTAGTTTTATAGGTTATTTTGTAACTGCTGGTTTTTCTTATTATAGTTGCAATTTCTTCTGATATCTTGCCAAAGTATGGTATTGATATGTAGTTTGTGTCTTGTATTTGAGTGTCCATTGGAAATATTCTTTTGATAGCTAACCTATAATCTTTTTGTTGAATTAAAGTGTCAATCATGTTATGGTTATAATGGTTTGCATGTGCTAATTGTTTGATGATTTAAATTTCTTTATCAAAATGTGATCGTTTCATTGGAGTAGTTAAAGCTCGGTGTACTAAAGATCTATAAGCCGCTAGTTTATGCATTTTATGATGACATAAATCGTTAGGAACTAGTTACCTATTTTCTGTATGTATTTTTCCTTAGCAACGTGTTTGTTTATCAAACTTATCTACCTTTGATAATGACACAAAGTATCGAAACAATATTGTCAGGTTAAGATATTAATAAAACTTGTGAAACTTTAACTAATCTTTGTATTTATATTATATTTCATCAAAAGTATTTCAAGTAAAATAAAATTTACTTCAGGATTAAATTAATTAAAGCTAGATTATTAAAAATTTATTTATAAGTAGTTTGTAAGCTTATTTACACCGGAGAAACACGAACTTAACCTCAAAACTGTTTCTGCACTTATCAACTATTCGAGTATAGATTTTTGATGATTGGGGTACAGTGTTACAGTTGATAGTGTGGTTCGGTGTAACATTATTTATGTAACACTTGTGCAGACAGTGATCAGGCCAAGTTGCATCTAAGTGACAAAGATACATTATTCCATTCAAACTTTGTGGTAATACAAGAAGAGGCTACAATAAAACACAGAATTTTGTCAATTACACGGAAAATGAATACAGAAGTTAATCCAACTGATAAATTCGTACGTACAACGCAAGAGTATAAGAATTTTAAGTTGTTTTATTAACATTAACATTGTTAACCTTTCCTTGTAACTCTGTACCCCACTATTTCGGTACAGTGTTACACAGAGCACCAAGTTGAATAAATCTTAATTTCTCTAGAAGTTGAAATAATCAAAGCAAGTTAAATGTAAAAGTTGAAACAAGATTCGTAACTCTTAAACTAGGATGAGAATAAATTTTAAAATTTTTATTTGGTTCTGAATTATATCAAAAAATATTTGTTGTGCAACACTGTTCCCCCTCTTCCCCTATCCTAGTAAAATTAGTTTTTTGATTAGCTAAGTAGAACTTTACAATCTGTTTAGCGATTTGCATTTTAGCGGAGAAAACGACAATGACAATACTCCGATAATTAATTGCGGGTAAGTAATTTGTATATTAATAGTATTAGCAGGATTACTATTACGCCTGCACATCTGTACGCCATTATCTCTTTAGTCGTTTAGATGGGTTCGCCTCTTCATTTGGATGTTCCTGAAGGGGGTTAGTTAATTTCTTGTTAGCGGATTTTATCAGCGACAAAAGGTATGTAACCATAACCATGGGACATGAAGTATCATTTTTTCTACTTTCGATTCTAGCCTCTGTGTTTAGTGTATTTTAGTGTCCGATGGTTGAGAACAACCTTAGAGTAGAATTCGGTATGTCTAAATAGATTTGATTACACATTTACGCAATAGCATCTGGTTATCTGGTATGAGTCTGGATTTACGATTTAAAAACCGTTTTAAGTTTTTTTCGTTGTGTGAGTTTTCCATATTAGTTTTTTGTAGTGTTGGCAAATGGAAATATTTCAAGAAGGAAACATTCATAGATTTCCGATAAGTTTCCAATAAATTTCCGCCTTAATCTTGAATTAATGTACGCGTGCGCGTTTCAATGTTTGTAGTTTATAACCTCATTTGTAAACGTTGTACATCGTCTTTTCGCAATTTTTAATTTTTAGTTCAAAACACCAAAATTATTAAAATTAAGTATTAATAAAATAAAACTATTTTCATCATTCATCCATCGTCAGTGATAAAGGTAAATTTCATGAGGATCATTAGTGTACCAAATTATAAGTTTTATATTTACTTATTATTTGTTTTTTTTTATTTTTCTTTGGAATGGATTTTTAATTCTTGTGTTTCTTTTTTGAACAAGAATTTTTCCAATATTCAGTAATTTATTGTTTCACCTAGATACCTCTTAAACTACGTTTGAATATCGTTAACATTTTTTTGACAGTTGCCATTTCAATAAGTTTCCGAGAAAGTTTCTGGAAATATTTCCACGGAAAATTTTCAAAACATAAATGTCCGAAAATTTTTCGATACTAGTTTTTTGCATAGTGGTAGTCCTAATTATTACTTTACATCATTTCTATCAGTTGGATTCTCTACTCTTATTGCAACTGCATGAAACTTCATTTGCCGAGTTGTAAATGTAATGTGGGTTGATTTCGTTTACTTCACTTTGACTAGCTAATTGTCAAACCCATCTTGGATCAGAATAGGTGGTTTTGAAGATTTTCTGAGACTACTTGTGGATTCTCATTATCGAACTTGGTTTGAAAATAACGCTCAACGATAATAGTCTAAGACACAGCGACAAAAATAATTACGTCATTTCATTAAGAATGTCATTTGGAATGTGTTTTTGATGTCACTGTATTGTATTAATATAGGTAAAATTTAATTGAAAGTTCTGCCACATATCAGTGGTGGAGAGAGTAGCGGTAGAGAGTGAAAGGGTTAAAAAATATTAATACAAAAACGTGTTATAAGTAAAGTTGATTTTTGGTGTGATGACGGTAAATAATATTTTATGTAATATATTACAATGGCAGATAGTTTGGTTGGTTAGATGGGGACAGACAGCGAGGAAGGCGAGAAATTATGTGGCCAATTACGTCATATATTTATAATATAACTTAATAATTACAGGTTATTATTAGACTATGTCATATATATATATATACACCGATATTTATCTAAAGATTTATTTTCTACCACCACAGGATGCGCGAATTTAGTTAACTCGTTGACTGACTGCTTTTCTTGCGCGGCGGCGGCGTTATATGTTGTCGATGTGATGAGAACTCTCGCGTGGTTTCCCCGTTTATTATAATAGCAAACTTCTAGAATTCTCAGAATTTAGGTAGCCGGCTTTGCAGTTTGTCCAGAAGGCCTTAATAATTGCTGATTTTCATAACAGCCCTGACACACATGCCAATGTTATAATATAATGCAGTTGTTATGAAAATCAGCAACTATTAAGGCCTTCTGGACAAACTGCAAAGCCGGCTACCTAAATTCCGAGAATTCTAGAAGTTTGCTATTATAATGAACGGGGAAACCACGCGAGAGTTCTCGTACGATTATTCCAGAAGGTTCCAAACAACCAAAATGTTAGCCTGGCATTATTATGACCAATAACAAGAAATAAACCAAACTGTCTCTAATATTTTTCAAGAAACGCATACAAGTGTAGAATACTGTGGAAAAAGCTAAATTTAACCAAATGATATCTAAAAGGTTCGGATTAAAATAAACACATTTTTTCCTGAAAAGATGCCATAAGTTAATGTATTAAACATGTATTTAAAAAATTATTATTGTGCTACAAGAGAAGAACTTTTGTTTAAGATGAAGGTTAAGGGTCATAAATAGACTCAAACTATTTAGAATTTAAAGTTTGCTGTACGTACCGGTAGGAAAGTATTTTGTCTTTTATAGAGCAACACGAATTTAGCATTAAAATGAAGAGAATTGGATACTGGTAGTACTACGTAACAGTAATAGTCATAAATATTAATTTTTCGTAACACACTCTTCATGAATCCTTACACAAAAACCAATATCTAGTGACATATAATAATGTAATTCGACTACGAATTTCAATGTACTGTAATGATATCATCATAAAATCACTCATTACATCCATATTACCTCAAGAAGGCATTGCATGCTAAGTGATTGCCATGACAACAGTAATCAACAACAAAGTATAAATAAATATCTCATAGAAGTAGACATGTCTTTTATTGTCTTCTACAAGAGATAACATATAAGTAGTGTACAAGACCACACACAAGCAAACTGTATTCCCACTTAATCTTCAAGACACTACATTGGTGACCTCCGACGCTACGAAAAAGTACTTAGATAATCGACACCATATCTTCAATATTCCATTGTTCTGGTTTTCTGTCTCTGCCGACAAACGCAACCTGCAACCTGGAGTTCCTTGAAATGGTTATTTGATTATCTCACGCAAGCAGTCGACTTTCAGAAGTTTATAAATATCCTTTTTTATCATTTAAATAAGAGAAGTAAACTATATTATATTGGTTACGTTTCAATATGGCAAAGTTAGCAAATTTAATAAAATTTCCTATTTTTGACAGTTCGCATGTACAAATGTCAATAGTCCTGATCAATCGATACTTTGACTTCCTACATGTTGACAACGAGATTCAGAGATATGATGTTTTAATTCATAACTTGCATTATAACATTTTACAACTCCATTCGAATCTTATCAAGTTTATTGATAACAATAAACTTTTATTCGAACCATACACCACGTTCATCAACGAACTATTAAAATATTACTTGGGTACTTCTATGGAGAAACATCCTCCATTCGACCCAAAACCAAAATCTAATACTATCTCTTCTCCCAAAGAGATTACAGATTTCTGGTTACAGCAAAATGATTCACCTGAATTTTTTGGTCTAGTTAACCTATTTAAAAACGAAATCATTTATCCTTGTAATTTCATAAACACAAACTGTAATCAAATATCGCAAGATCCGTCACAAATTCAGGATCCTAACCCCCAATTAAGTGACGATACTCAAAACGTCATTTATCTATGCAATGTTCTTTCAGATGCACATGCATCCACTAATACTTTCTGTGTTGATAAACCTGACCATTCAATTATTGAAAAGCACGTTTCGCAGGTTAATACTTCCATTACAGAAACTATCACAAATGATTTAATTCCAAAAGTACATTTATTTCACAACCAAACAGAATCACAATCTCCTACAAACATTAAAAAACATCACAGTCAATTAGGATACAGCTAGAATTGAATCCTAACCAATGCGTTCTAAATCAGAAATTGCAAGAGCTTCCGAGGGCCGACGGTTTGGGGATATCAACCGCCGCATCTTCTACGAAGACTCCATTGGATCCAGTAAAGCATTCCTGGAATCTACAAACTACAACACCTCCAGTTCCTGATGGAAATCACATCAATAACGTTCCTCAAGAACCAAAAGCTACGACACCCATAGTAACAGCTCCTGAAAATGTCTTCAGCAATTCTCGGACACAACGATGCCGACATCTTTCGTTTCGCCATTGGAACGATGCTATAAGAAGAATTTCTTGGATATAACAGGATTAATATCTTTTTTTCTTTATTTAATTTTGATGTTTAGTTTGTTTTCTCGGATAACCATCAACGAACTTCGTAACAACCTTAACCAACAAAATATTGTTGTCAAAACGCGAAATTTTATGCAAAGATCACGCGATTAAACAGCCTTATTACCTCGTAATTAGAACAATGCGAACATTCAACTTTTTGCTAACAGAAAATTACAACAGTGCAACTGCTATTGACCGAACTCAAATTATCTTATCATAATAGCAAAATCCATTTCGCATATAAACTTTGGCATTATGTGCAGTTTCCTGTGCTTGTGTAACTTTCCAGTTATACACCATGAACACAAGTGCAAAAATAACAGTAGTGACTTATAAATTTCCACGTGAGCCTTGTCAACTCGACATTACATGATATCGTACATTGATAACATTCAACTAATCAATCCTGAATAGCATTTGGACCTCCCAAATATATGTGCTACCGGATTAAGCTTCAAGTGTTCATTCTCCTCAAATAACAGGATACAAGAAGATTCAATCATACTCTCCAACGGGCAATTTCACCTAGTACTTCCTACAATCTTAGGACAATGCTATGAATGCTGCCTCTGTTTTATGAGTAGAACCCCACTTCTTCCATTCCTACGGATAAAATGAATATAACTACATTTATCAATGTTGACCACAAACTTACTACTTAGGCTAACGCTTTTAGATTACATTAGCATAGTTATTTTTAATCTTGGAAGTTACAACAAATAAATCGTAACGCAAGCATCACTTGTTCACGAAGCACTTATTATGTTGTTCCTTGGTTTTGTTCACGTTCCTCAATTTTCTTTTTTTGTTTCTAGTAAGAATTACAGAACGTCCTAACAAGTGATTTCTGTACCATCAAGTTTATCTTAATTAGGTTAAGTTTGCGACATCACCTTGCAATAAGCAACACATGTCTGGCCGTAAGCAATTGATGCCCCTTAACTATCAGCAGCAAAGGCCTTTCAATTCTTTGATTATTAGCACCTAATTATTAGCATAAGTTTTATTGTCTTAGCATTAAGGAACCATTGAAAAGATGCAAACGACCTCATTTTTTGTAGCTAGTATACATTAAACATGCCAATACATACAAGTACGACATTAATGTATGCTATTTTTTTTGTTGAGGAATGCATTAAATGCCCTTTTGACTCACGGCTCATTTCTTTTGGTACATGTTCAGCCTTTTTTTACCCGGGGTGTAATGTAATGATATTCATCATAAAATCAGTCATTACATCCATATTACCTCAAGAAGACATTGCATGGTGCTAAGTGATTGCCATGACAACAGTAATCAACAACAAGTATAAATAAATATCTCATAGAAGTAAACATGTCTTTTATTGTCTTCTACAAGAGATAACATATAAGTAGTGTACAAGACCACACACAAGCAACCTGTATTCCCACTTAGTCTTCAAAACAATACAGTACGAAGGAAAAGAAGCTTTCTAAATAAAGTCATGGAATCTTGTATCATCCAGTGTATGAATAGCAGTTTTGGTTATTTTCAGTTGGGCCGTACCTAGATATTTCTACATAAAACAAAAATCAAAATGTCCGCATAATATTAACTAGACATACCGGACTGATTCAATTAAACCAATATGGTTTATGTCAAAGAGCTGTGTACATTTAGCTTTTAACTAACTTTACGGTTCGAAAGTATAATAAGGGTATACTAATTTCAAGTTTGGTACAAAATTGGTTTCAACAAAAAGGTCCTCTTGGCTGCATCCTACTAAGGGACCCTTATTAGTAGGTAACGCACTTAGGTATACTAATTGTATAAACAAATTGCCGACGAAATAGAAGGCAGTAATATAAAATAAATTTCATCAAATTTTATTTCCATTTTTTTTAGAATATTTACGTCAAAAACAAATGAATAACAGTCCACTTAAATATAAAACAGAATAAGTACATTTTACTGCAGCAACTTTTGCTTCAAAAACAACTTTTCGAAAATACGCTGACTAACAGGTTCATCACTTTTTATATTGCACCTAAATTTCAAGCAAAGAACCTTAGAGTTCTCATAAGCATACAGTTTCTGTATACAACCATAAACTTTGTAATAATCAAAGTCAGTCTCAGTCTAACCAACTGATGCCAAACTCTTCATCCCGTACATATCACGCATTCAAAGCATCGGCTCACTCGATTTACTTCCCGTATTATAACATATGGCTATTGCAAATAGAACCAGAAGGGACGGTCGAGATGAGAAATCGACCTTCATTTATCATTTTATCGAATACCGTTTCCCCGATTTTATCCTAGATTGCAAGGTTATGCCAAAGGTAATAACCACGTGAAAGATTATAATACGACTTTTTTATAACACAGGAGAATATGGCAAATCGTAAAAATGTTTTTTTATGTAAAAGTTTTGACTTGCCGGCAATAGGACAAACTAACAAAAAGAGTTTGCTCTGATAAATGATTGAAATAAAAGAGAAACTCCCATGTTTCCTTCTATAACTTGCTCTAATAAACGACAAAAGTTGTTATTTACGATCCATTTACTATTTCAGTGTTCAATATTGTTAGTAGGTAAACGAGTGACATCGGCAGTTAAATAAATTTCACTTTCTATTCCTTTCATCACTTTGTTTAAAATTTTTGCGCCTGCCTGTCTTCGTTGGCGGTAGTTTCATTATTTTTATTTTAATATACATATAGTTAACGATTTCAGTTTAGTGTTATTAATGAGGTGTTGACATTTAGAGTGCCAGGTTTTTATAGACTTTTTCACATCCATAGCATATTAGTACTGCCAAAAGAAAAACTAATACTTGTCTTTCATAGTTATTATTAGTCAATAAAAATTGGAAGTTATTTCTATTTAACAGATAATAGCTATTTGAAAAATAAAGTAGTTTATTAATAAATTTTCTTTCCGAAAAAGGAAAGAGACTGACAGATAAAAGAGGTTTAGTTTACTACTACTACAGTAAGCGGTGTTTTACAAACGTTGAACAGCTAGATATACGTATAAGGGTTACATTAATGAAAACTAAAAATAACCATTTCATGCAAGCCGATTCTTATTTTTAAACACTTTTGCTGTTTCCCAAAGGTACATTTTTGTATCACTTATTATTAACATTTACGAAAACGATCTAAGTAACCGAATAGCTACAATAAATTGTACCCATGCAATTTATAGGAATACATAACATTATTAGTTAATAAATTATTTCTAACGTTAATAGATTATTATATAACAGTCACAGTTCATAACATACAAAGGTATCATAGATTTTGTTACATAGGGGAATAGCGTGTAAAAAGACAATTTCTCTAATATTGGCTACCCTAATTATTTTAGAAGAAAAGTCACTATAGCAAAAGTTGTAGATCTTATTGAATACCCAAGCAGCAGTAACTGAGATCGGAATTTTGCTTGTTAGTTGTTACGTAACTACAACTAAATTTATGACTTATAGGTTTAATTACTTCAATTCGGAATATTTTAGTAATTGTGTAGTTGTATATACTATTTATTGTAATCCTTCTAAGTAACTTTTAAAGTATGTGGAACGGTATTGCCACTTAGTATAATTACCTTAAAGTCGTTGCAACTCTAAAGTGGTATTATGATTGTAGCAGTAACTTGCCTGAAATCTCCTTTAAAATTTTTTAAACTTTAAAGTAGTACTGAATGTTCCTACCACCTCCCTGGAACCATTCGTTAACCCTTTAAAGTAACGGAACCTTACAGTAGTATTGAAAGTAAAACTTACGTTTTTGCTACCAGGAGAATCGCTTTAAAGTAATTTTTCGTAAACTACTCCATCTGCATATTTGCTTGTAAAATGTTGGAGGCCTTGAATCAATTTGCAACTGTTATGATTGTTATTAGATGTTTTACTACATAACCTTCAATAAAAACAACAAATTGGTACCAAATTGTGCCTTAGGAATTGTTATGTATGTAACTGTAATGGAGTTGACAACATTTATTTGTAGTCATGTAACTAGCAAATCCTGGCCCGTCCATCAGTACCACTCGAGTCGGCTTGGAGGACACACTTCTTGTACAGTGTATGCATTGTGTATCTAATGCCCCATGCTCACTAAATATTAATAAATTTAATTAAGAGCCATCCGGACCTATCACCCTTATGGGATTTCCAATGTAACATTCTAACATCATAGCAAATATTCTAATAAAAATGTAATAATACAATTTATACAGTTCTAAAGAGAATAATAAATTCTACAAAATGGCCGTGTTAAATTTTTGAATTTGCAAACTTGAAATAGAAAAACGGTGATAACAAATTGGGAAAAATTAAAGAATTAAAAATTAAAATTAAAAATTAAAGTTCTAAAGTTCGTACGGTCATTTTAGTCGGAGTTTCGATAGAAAATATCTTTTTGGAAAGGAAAATAGCGTTTTGATAAAAAAAAATTAATTACTAACGTAACCACGATGTTAGAAAGATTTATCCGATTTATCGAAACAATCCGATTTATTTAACTAGGTACCTGCTCTTTCAAACTATAACTTATGGACAAGGGTTCGAAGCTACTGTTTACGACACTTTATTGCTTTATTACTGTCAATGTGACAAGCGGTGTAAGAGTTCCGATTTTCAAGGCCAGTTTGGGTACGGAATCCTCTTAATGACGATAATTGAATCATATAAAAATCGTTTCTATCATGTGTATCAACTTATAAGTATTTTTTGTCACATTTTAGTAGACATTTTTTTATTAAAAAATACATTAAAGAAGCCGCGCTGTTAGTTTTCGACTATCATCATCACATTCAACAGAAAAGTTGCAATGGTTTATAATTTTGATTTACTGGAATGACAAAGTAATCAAACAATTCATCGATCTTTGTTTTATTATGTACATATTACAAATAAAATAGTAATCCATTTTGTGACACGATCGCAGCATTAGTATAGAAAGTGATAGAATATTTGTTAAGTTGCAAGAGTAAGAAAGTGTAACCACGTGACACGATGTGTCAAAGAGAAAACAGATGAAGAAAAGACAAAAGAAGTTCACAAAAGTAGCAATTACTATGCCGCCACGTATCTGCTACCGAAAAATTGTTCCTCATTTTGGTTCCAGACATGTAATGAAACCGTAGCAGTTACGTGCTTGTGACTATTCGCAAAAACTAAATAGTTCCACAGGTAGTTGCGGGTACGTAGCGATGACTAAAAATGCTGCTTGGGTACTGTTCAAAAAACCACCACTTTAGTGATTTTCTGATATAGGAAATTAACATTGTAAATCGGAAATTCGCTAATAGCAATTAATACGTTAGATTTAGACAAGCAATCAAATTAATAATTGAATAGTTTAAATGACAGATCTGACACCAATTCTTTTGAATAATCTGACCACTGTTGTCATGGCTAATAAGATTTTATAATAATAAATTTCTTGGAGAATTCTCATTTATTTCTTCTACACCGATAGCAATTGTAATATTCTGATGAGTACTTTTGCAAAATTTTCTTGTTTTAAATAAATAATTGTCACTGCAATTCGATACAATTGCATAATAAAGTGATACTGGTTCTTCTTAAGTTCAATAAAATACACCCAGATATGTATAAGTCTTGTAATAATTGAAGTTCCTTTGTTTACAAAAAAACATGAGGGTACATAACCCAACTTTCATTTGATAAATTGTGGATTCAGAGAGGCATAGATTCCGCCTTTTGATTTTTACCGACTGCAGTTGTTTTCTTTTGCAAGTCCTTTTATACGATTTGTTAAAAACAACAAAAAAAACTTGAAATTTGCTTCAACTCAAATGTTTATGACTCCACATAAATTATACATGTCATCAGAATTAGCGAATTACTTAAATCTATTTACATGGAAAGATAGCGATAGATAGATAGATTGGTAAAACGACGAATAAAACGGTATAATACACTTATGGTCTAAAATGTTTCCTAACTGAATAAATTAACAAAAACTTAATTACTTAAGACTTAATTACACCATAATTATACAAATTCCAGCTATGCTACAACATGGAATAATTGCCTTATGACACAACAACTTTCTTACATAAATTTACATTGATTATAAATGAATACTAACGGACATCTTAAATTTGAAAAACGGCTACTTGATGAAACTGAATACAGGGAAAACGAAATAGTTGAGGAAGACAATTAAAATGACGACGACGAAACGTAATTTTAAATGAATATCAAAAAACAAATTAAATAAATTTTTAAATCCAAAATTACAACAAAAATCTTTTTAGAGTTCTTGAGTTGTGAATTAGACCCACAAGGGAAACCACTTCACAAACGCACCTTGTACACAACCTCAAGGGTGGTGTGGAATAGAGTACCCATAATACCCAAAAATACATTCTTTTACAGTTTAATCGGACGATTTCTCGAAAACTATCACTTTTACAAAAAGACTTGATAAGACCTCTTCAATAGATAACAATTTTCTTAATTTCTGGCATATTTTATCTCGTTGTCATAGGAACAATAGGCACAGAGATATTCGCTATTTTTCTAACGGGCTCTAAAAAGTTTTAGAGCCCGTTAGAAAAATAGCTACCCTTGCTTTACGCCATCTCCATGGTAATACAGTAATTATATACCATTGCACCTACCTACTTGAAGTTTTGCACTTTTAAAAATTAGTTTTATTTTAAAATTAAATATTAAATTAAACTTAGACCAGACATAAACTAACGTAAGCATTTCGGGCTTAATTAGTGTTTTAGAACTCTTTATCGTCTTAGATACTGACTCTGTGGGCTCTAACACACTCAATTAAGCCCTTAATACATAATATACTATTAAGCAATTTAATTTTCAAAACAGTTTTGTATTATTTTTCAGTAAGTAAATTAAATTTTTAGTTATGTCAAAACTATTTGTCAATTATTTTTAATTTTTTTTACCTATTACCAACCTTACAAACAAAGCTACTACTTGTATTTTAAAATTTGGCAAGTATGCCAAAATGTTTCTCAGAGGTATTCGCTATTTTTCCTTTGCTCACTCATAAAAATTCAAACTCAAAGCGAAATTTTACCAATACTGTATATGGTTTGAAAAAATCATCTCCTTTTAAGTAAATATTTGCGGTCTAAAAGGTCTATATAAGTTAAGGTTAGGTTTATTAGGTTAGAAGATTTTTAAATAAAGTTTGGTAAAGTAAAAGTTCTTTATTAATTATTTGAGTTTATTTGTTTATGTAATAAAAAGGTTTGTTTTGAGACTCCATAAATTCTGTTATATGTGTTAACTTTGTTAACAATTTCAAAATGTTAAATTCTGTTTAGTTTGTGAAAATATAAGTCGAAAAATAGCAAAACACAATATTTAACGTTGTTAGATATTCAAACTGCCTATAATTGTAATTACTAAAAACCCAGTACATGGTAATTATTATTGGAGGCCGTACCAGACCAGTAAATACATTCAATGTGCCGCAAACTCGCTCCATTGGTACAGGTACAGCTTCGCTATAAAAGAAGCAGTGATCCATATATCCCTATTCGACTGTTACTATGGGACCCTAGGGACCACCATGGCGTTGAACGTGTTAAAACAAATACCTGTTTGTTACATTGCATTGGCAAGATTCCTAATCCTCATTCATTCATTGGTAAATCGTTGGTAAAGTAAAACAAGCAGAGTATCATTCTAAATACAAATTACAAGGGAATAATCTTCAATTTAATTTGACGAATGCCCTGTCGTTTAAAGGACGAGTCTGATCAAAATCTGAAATTTTCCAAGCTCTTCCCGGGAAAAACCTGAACTGAATGGGACTGATTCCAACATTAGCTCATTACTATTTATAATAGTATTAATATTAAAAATTAGGAATAATATAATAATAATTTACATTGTACAAGTTTTTGTTTTTAAACGAGGTATTGGGATGGCAGAGCATCCCTCGTACCACATGGCGTCGATTGCAATGATCATATGACCGACACTAGTAGAATTTAATGGGATCTGAAGAAATCTCACTCCTAGTAGGAATTTGTATCATGCCAAACATCATACTGACACGGAGACTGCGGTTTTACTACCTTATCCTGTAGTCCGGTACGAAACATATATAAACCTAGCACTACCTGCACCAACATGTTTATTAACAAAAATATAGGCAATAAGGTCGATATCGTAAACTCAAAAGAATAAATGATTAGACTAAAATTATGTTTTGTGTCATCAGGTCGATCATATAACTTGATCTGCTCCTGTGAATTAGCCCAATCACGTAAACTGGACTGCACGGCCATCTTGTACTGGTGTTCGGTCCGAACGGCTCATCTTCCAGGAAGATAGTCAATATTAATAATTGTCCCCTGGCTAATGTTTCCTTAAATGTGGGATTAATACGCACAATACCACATGTGGTATAAGTATCTTAGAAAAATGTATACTAAATAATAAGTATAATAATAATTAATCCGCTTTTTGTTATTAAGGGTGGAGTTTTGTCGTTGAGGACGAGCTGTTGCCATATAAGGCGATCTTGTATCCTTTGAGGTAAGAGATATTTTATCAGTGAGTGCAAATCTTTGCCATTGAAGGCTAATTGTTGCCACTGAGGACAAACTTTGTGAGAGGTTGCCTGAATCCTACCTTATCGACGTTCAAATTCGAATGCCTTCATATGGTCGTCTGAATCTTCTATGAATCGATCTTCCTGGACTTTAAGTTCCACTACTTTAAATGAATCTCGAAATTTTGGTAACGGTTTTTTTTATTGTCATTAATTGCGGGTAAATTAGTAACTCGTCAATTCCAAGTCTCCCACATGGGACATTTTAGGTGAATTGCATTTCTCATTCAATTTTACATCTCAGCTTCAACTTCAGCTTATTGCGATTTTGTAAAATCTCTTGGGATGTAACTGCTCTGATTTTATTCAAATCTATAATCTTACCATCATCGCTCAAGTTGTGATTGTAGGTATTTGCTTGTAACTGGAAACCGAACACTATCAAAAAACAATTTAAAGCCTGGTTCACACGTTGTTAAAAAAACGCAAAAATCACTTTCAAGACTTATCCTAGATTTATTTGAAATCACCTGTACATTTGGCACTTTTGTTAATTAGTTGTTAGTTAAGATAAGAGAGTGATGTTTAAAACGAATCTATTCAATTCTTATCACATTAATATCAATTCCATTAATTACATGCAGAGTTTTAGAGAGGTACGTATTTACCGTCAATACAACAAATTAGTCATCACAAATCACGCGCTTATGATAGGCATAGATGCAGTTGCGTCTCGATTCCCTTTTATGCAATTTTATGAAGCGCAACTAACCTAACGATGAGGACAGATAATTCAGATGCACTACTGATAGTTTTACGACATACCATAATGGATTAAACAATTATTAATATGTTCTTGTTACTATAAAAAAAACCGCTCGAGTACGCAATGTCATTAAAAATAAATGAAATGTAAATCACCTAACTAACTGAACTAATACTTATCTCGGAGAATTTGGACAATACAATCTCAGAGCTCATGCAAAGTGCCCTAAGCATTGGTGGAAGATGGTGTGCCAAGGAGAACCTTAGTGTAAATCCTTTGAAAACGGCACTAATACGATTTACTAGAAGAAGGAACCTGAGCAGAATTATACTGCCCAATTTCTTCAACAAACAACTTCAAGTGAACCAGGAAGCAAAATATCTAGGCATCATCCTAGACTCAAAGCTAACTTGGAACACACAAATCAAGAAGGCTGTTTAAAAAGTTAAAATGACCCTTATGGTAACTAAGCGAGCACTGGGTAAAACCTGGGGACTACAACCACACCTGGTACACTGGTTGTATGCAGCAGTGGTCAGACCTAGGATTATCTATGGATCGCTAGTATGGTGGCCCAAAGTAGATCAGAGACAAGCCAACTGGGAGCTATCAAAACTGTCTGACCTGCTTGTGCATCACGGGGACACTCAATTGAGAATGTTCGTATTCAATCCCCATTCTTATAGACTAGTATCTGGGAGACTAAAATAGGCCGTAGTTGAAACTTTGTGAGTAATTGATACTTAATTATTTGATTTTGAACATCCGCTGAATCAAGATGGGGTGTCCAAACTCGGGCCCTTATGGATTCAATAAGGACTCGAATTGAGATACGCTCAATTAGAGCAAATTTCCTTCAAAATGCTACCAGTAATTCACTGGTTGGAGCGAGGTTACTATCAATCCTCTACTAGCTCTCCAGGCTAGTACCGGAGCGATAAATGTGCTCTCCCGTCGGCACCTTCTCCTAGGAGATGGTACCTTGTCCAGTTTCGGACTATCCCCCAACTTTTAAAGTTGGGGACCACTACCCGATCGAATCCAACCTCAATTGTGGCAGAACTTATTTTTTTAATGGTTTGCTACCCCAATCTACCAGATTATAGGCTTGGTGTGCCCTCGACAGAGCTTCGTTTGAGCCTAAGCGTCTTAGATTCCTGGTATGTACCCGTTTATGTGAAGTTGTCTTGAGAGTGAGAGGCTATGATATGCCTTTTCCCATCAATTCCCTTTAGGTGTAACTCCCCATCTTGGGGACTATGAGAAGCTCTCCAACTGCAACTCAAGAAACCCTTCTAAACTTGCCACCGCTAATTATTATTACATATTAATGTGAAATCTAGAAGCCATGGTAGCTCAATGGGTATGGCACTTGACTACCAATCTTGAGGTCCTTGGTTCGAATCCCAGGAGTGATACATTGGAATTTTTAAATATCTAAGGCTTTTAGGTCGACTCAGTCTGTGAAAATGAGTACCTGGGAAATAATTTCCTGGGGTAATAATAGGCGGTCGGTGCGTAAAGCTAGCCACTTTACCACCCTTTGAGTACTGAATGGCTCGAGTAATAGCAGCCTACCCAATAGGCCTTCATGGCCTGTGAAAAGGGACTATTATTATTATTATTATCAAGGTTGAAGCTAGGATGGCGGCATTCAGACTGAACTACAGTGGTAATTGAAAACCTAGTTCCCCCACTGGGCATACCAGAACTATCATCATAAATAACTCGCTACTAGAAATGAGCAGTGATACCATGCATGTAAGGCAAAACTATAATAAACCGTTTACCATTCAGCTTGAATGGAAGGAACAGCTCTTACAACGTTGCCAGGTGAATAACCGAATCTGGTATACGGATGGCTCTAAAACTGCCAGCGGCACAGGCGCTGGGATATAAGGGGAATCCCTACAGTTAAGTGCTTATGCATCTCTGGGAAGGCTTCCCACAGTTGTCCCAGCGGAAACTGATGCCATAGACATACATGTGTGTGCAAGAAAACTTAAAAAAGGAATTATCAAGGTAAAGAAATCCTTATTCTTTCAGGTAGCCAGGTTGCCCTAGCTAGTCACCGAATTAATTCGAAGTTAGTATGGGATTGTTTGCTAAACCTTATAGCCCTGTCAACTCACAATAGGGTAACCCTAGTGTGGGTACCGGGGCACAAGGGGATCGCAGCAATAAAAGGGCTGACTCCTTAGCAAAGAAAGGAGCAGAACGCCATTTATGGGACCTGTTTTTGGAATCACCAACACCACCGTCCGCAGTTGGTTAAAAGGCTGGACCAAGAGACATCATCGAGACCACTGGAACAGTGCCGAGGAAAAAAGACATAGTAAACTCATGCTACAAAATCCATCTGATAAACTAACTGATGATATTCTGCGATTAAGTAGACAACAAATTGGGTCAGAAACAGGTCTTATAACTGGTCACTGCCTAAGAAAACACTTGCATAGAATGGGCATTATAAATGAGGAACCCACATGTAGACTTTGCAACGAGGAGGAGAAAACAGCCTCCCACGTCATATTCAAATGTGAAGCCCTCACCCAATGGAGGCATTCTCTCCTTGGAGGAGCTTTCTCTCGAGAAACACTCATAAGAGAAAATCTGGTGAAGAGGCTCTTAAACTTAATAAGAACCACAAAACTCTTCACTGAATAAGTGATGTGCTGAGTTAAAGTACATGAGTAAGTACAATAAGCCGAAGGGTGCAGTACTGGGCTCTCCCCCCTATCATCAGTCACTCTAAACTAAACTAACTGCGCTCATAAAGTTTATTGTAAACAGGATCAGTTCGCAGGTTGTAGGATCAACAACGTAAACATAAGAAAACATAAAGCGTCTTGTTTTGATGAACATACCAAACCCTAGTATGTGCTAAAAACATTATACCCTTCTTTATTTGCATTTTTTTTCGGAAAACTACGCTACTGAGAAAAAACTTTATAAGGATTTTTTGTTTGTCTTATCTATGTCTACTTACCTGGCGCGTTTGATGTGCCTCTTATGAGACACCTTGCATAGTTTGTGACTTGAATTATAATTGTTTTCAGAGATTAATCGCGGAAAGTTTTTATTTTTATACACAGGCTTTCTGTTTTACGGCTTTCTGAGTTTATATCGTATATTGGGAAGTGGGGGAGTAGGCGAATAGATTAAAATTTTGTATCTACTCCTATTTGATGCCAAGGGAGTTCAATATGTAACATAAGTGCAAAAGCTGCCCCAATTATGCAGCTTACTATTACTCTAGTTAATTACATACTGTAATTCAAATTCAAGCTCAATATAATGCTTTAAATTATCTGTTTTGATGAATATTAGTGTCTACATAGAATTTCTACCACATTCGTTAGGTTTGTTAAAAAACTCAAACTTGCAAAAATAAATTTAATAAAAGACCCTTTTGGGATCGCAGAAAAATAAGGACTTAGGGAAAACAAATCTGTAAATCCGCAGTGTTGAAGTATTTACTAACCAAATGAATCACTATGAACGGTCGTAGATTTTAGGATTTTCAATCCTCAAAATTAAATAAGACTGTACCCACCCTTCACGACCGACCGTAACAAACGGCCTAAAAATTAAATTAGAGAAACCCGTTGGGAAACTGGGTTAAATTTCCTCCACGTGCGTATTTGCCAAGGAATATATTGAAAAAACAAGGACGTTCGTATAAATACAACTTTCCTTGAAAAAAATCAAACCATAATAAAAATAAATTTGCAAAAGTATGCCGCTAAATATTACTATAAATATTTTTATATAATATACGGTTGTGTTTTAATACACAACCATAACATTTTTCTTTTTTAAAGCTTCCAACATTATTTTCGGTAAAATTACTTCGAAGAGCAGGAGACAGCTAACATTCCGTTCCATAAATTTTAACTATAAATGAAGACCTCAACTAGGTTTTGCTTTAGTTGAAAACGAGTCGCCTCGCCTACTCACGTTTTTAACGAGTTTGCATGACACAAAGAAATCTAATAAAGATCTCACTTATTTCATCATTTGCCAACTTGTATATAATTAACCTTCTCATATTTCTGTAAGTACCCATTTAATATCCAGCAAAGTACCTAATGAATGATTATGACCGTATTGAAATCTTTGAGAACCTCCACAAATGTTGCAAATTGACCGGTACTTAACCAGGCATTGGAAAACTGAAAATAAAAGATATTCATAATAGTAATGACCTAAAACATGAAAAATGGATGGAAGTTCTTTTTAAAGGTTTTCAAGTTTAACAAAAGAAGCTCATTAATAAAAAGCGTAGTGTCTTGAACAGACATAAACCATTGGAGCACAACTTTTTATTTTATGCACTATTTGCTTTCAGACTGTGCAACAATAATTTTCATTGTCATATTAAAGATTTTCATTGTTGACCTACTAAACTTAAGGTCCAAGTGTTATTCTATAAAAATGAAATGAAATAAAAGGCATGTAAAATTATAAAAAAATTTATGTCCGATCGGGCGATTTTGATCGGTTTATGGGCCTGTTTTTAGAGCGCAAGTGGCTCGATTAGAGCTTTAGAGCTGTAAAACGTTTTAGAACCTGCTCAAGATTGTTTACAGCTAAAAAATAGCTAGCCTTGTTTACCGCGCGCCGTCTCCATAGTAGTAATAGTAACTAAGGCCACTGCACCTACCTACTTGAGTTTTGTACTTCAAATTATTTTTTCTACTCCTATCTGTAAATCACCCGTTTTCTTCACGCTTCGCGCAATGGAAATGTATGCAATTCCAGTAAAGTGTACGGATATAATTTCATATCCGTACAGTGTACGGATATGAAAACAGCCAATCAAAGCAGTCCAATTTGACATTTCTTTATTTATAATTAATTTATTGACAACTCCTGTCATAAATATAGAAGTAAAAGTAAGTTAAATCAATGTTTCCTTCCTTCATTAACACTTAAAGCATTTGAAAATAACGTGGTTTGTGAAAATATAGCTTTAACAATAATACTTTTATAATTAAAAAGACATAAATATTAAATCATTTAAATAAGTACAACCTACTTTTATAATAAGTATAGTAGACGGAGTTTTGACGGAGTTTGGTAGCTCAGTCTGTAGAAGATAGGTATAAATAAACTGAAGCTGACCAACGTAGGTTCAATTCCAGCTGGGAGAATAATTCTTTTTTAATTTTTTTTATAAAACAAAATTTAAAATAATTTTTCTTCGAAAATGTTACTTTCTGCAAAATTTTAACAATTCTCTTAAAAATTCTACAATGACAAGGGGATTTTATAAACCATATTTTAGCATGGATAAAAGCATAGGTTAATCCATATATTCGATTTCTCAAGGAGACATGCAATTTATTTTGTAATTGTTTTACTTAGTCGCAGAAAAAAGATACTGTACAACTTGGGTGGAGTGCCTATATCGCCCTCGAACGATTGAGGCACTTCGCCTTCGGCGTCGTGCCTCAAACTTCGTTCTCGTGCGTTATAGGCATCATATCCACCCTTGTTGCACAAACTACTATTTTCATTCTCCCCTTTACGCAAGTGTAACTTTCTATCTTGATAAGGCAACCGAAAGCGAAAGTAAAACATGCGAGGTGGTTGCTAGGTATGAAAAACTTTCGGTCCCTGGACAACAAAGTAAAACTGTCATTTTTTTTAAATATAATATTATAAGGTGGCTGTTGTCAACATTACCTTGGTAACAATACTGTTGTATATACAAACATTATTTTATTATAATCACTGAATCACTTACGCTGGTTAATAAATGTCAAGTGGAGAATGAAAAGTTTAATACATTACACGCTGCGAAAGCGCTTTCAGGTGCTCGGTGTTTTTAACTAACCTCGGCTACGCTTACGCTTCGCCTCGGCCAGTCAAAAACACCTTGCACCTAAAAGTAAACTTTCGCAGCTTGTAATGTAAATAACTATTAATTTAAAATTAAATATTAATTTAAACTTAGACCGTACATAAACTAACGTATGAATTTCGGGCTTAATTGGTGTTTTAGAGCCCTTTATTGTCTTAGCTATTGCTAACTGACTCTACAGCTCTAAGACACTTAATTAAGCTCTTGATACATAATATACTATTATTTTTGTTATTTCTAGTTACTCACAATATAAATAAATGTGATTTTTTTAATGTATCGTTCATCTTTATGGGTACACTTGTACATTCATGATGGCTATCTACACTTTAGAGTTCTACTTGGGAATCAAGAGTTTTGTTTTCATTTTCAGAAATTATATGAGTCGATTCAATAGCTTTAAAGTCAAATAATTGATATGATTAATATCATTGATGTCTAATAGTCTTTACTGTTAACAGTGAGAAATCAATCTAATTCTACAAGGCAGTATGCAGTATTTGTAAAGTAAAAATTTCCATTACATTTCATTTAGAATAGATATAAGAAATTAATACACTAACAAAAAATAAATCATAATTAATTAAAACTCGTATTTCGTGTGAATTGTTTAATAACAGAAAAATATTTATAATAACTAACGTCCAAAACTAATTAAAACACAATTAGATACTATTACTAAAGGAGATTAATTATTTTAAACCACAATGTTTATTCCCACTCAAGCCCATTTATTTTGCGTTGCGCCAATTTTAATTGTTCACTTTTGCAAAAAACGAAAATTGCATTAGTTCGAAAGTCAGGCAAACACATATCCCTCGTAAAGACTGCGGATATTTGTTACTATTCTGTTTATTAATTGAATTTAAAATCTAGAAAACGCAAGTAACTTAACACTTAATAAATTAACGTAAAACAAACTAGTACAAGATGAAGATCGAACTCGAAACCGGCTAGCGACCATTCGAGTGATAATAGTGGTACCATTAATAAGGCTCATAGAGCCGCACATTAAGACATTGATGATTTGGAGTTATAGCATAGAAACAAACAAAAGAATATATCAAATCAAATGGAAGTACAAAGTAAAGAAAGCCTCGGAACCAGGACGGACAAAATGATGACAACTCGGCAACGGATAAGGAATAAAGAAAGGAAAAGATGAATAAAGCAAAAAAGAAAAGAAGTTAAGGCTGGGGGTATGGAATGTGAAGTCGTGGGAGAACAAGAACCATGAAATAATAATGGAACTAAACGAAAAAGGGATAGGTATGCGGACTATCAGAGATAAAAAGGAAAGGAAAAGGAACATAAGTACTACAGAACTACATATTCATTTATAGCGGAAAGAATAAAAACGAAAGAGCATCTGCTGGGGTCGATCTGCTTCTACATCAAAAATACCAAAACCTAATTGACGACATTGAGTACATCAACGATTAGTCTAAGATCCGTTATTGATGTCGTTGAGCACCGATCGAGTAACCGAATAAAATGTATTTTTTATGAAATAAAATATGTTAACAAAAGTAACGTAGATGAGTTGCCTAAATAAATTTGTTCAAGGATATTTTTAGTTAAAAATTCAATATTTAATTATTTTAAATACTTTCACCGATTTCGTAACCAAGAAAAATTAACACTAATTGAAAGTGCAAACCCTATAGAAGACGCAAACATAGGGTTGCTTACCTTTTTTGTTCAAGGCTATACAGTTGCCAAGTTTAAATAAGTGAATTGAAAGTGATACCTTCACCGATCGACTAACCAAATAAATTATATGTCAAAATAAAGCTTATTTTTTTGCAAAACGATAGTATAAGGTTGCTTGCAAAAAACCGTTCAAGAGTCAGGGTTGCAAGGGTTTAAAATTTTTAAATCGAGGCGTGCGAGAGAGAGAGAGATAGACCCATTCTATTCAGTGCGATAGAGGGAGACGCAGATTGACAGCTGCTCACACTACGTCCGTCGTTTGAAATTGTGCGAGAGAGAGGGTCTATGCGTACTGTCCAATGCGATAGAAAAGGACGGGGCATAGCAACTGGGCCCGCCTCTTGTGACGTATGACAGAGAGTGCGCTTGTTCTGTGCGGTTGAGCAGTTAGTAAACGGCAAGCGTTGTGTTGGAGCAACTGACAATATACTCCAAAATATTTCTGAGACTTTTTTTTGAAGAAAATCGACTTGTCTCCCGAAGTAATAATTCAGTATTGTTGAAAAACATTTTGTTAATCATATCTTTTTTTTTAAACATTTGTTAATAATATGACTATTCTTATATCTTTATAATTACGTGTTTATTTACATATTTTTAAATAATATTTAAAACTTTTAAAAATAATAATTTCATTCAAAAATAAAATTATGTCATAGTGTTTTCTTTATTTTTATTGTAATAACTGCAGGTTTGAACTAACCAAATATGAGTATTTTTATTATATTGAGCATATTGATTTTGCATGACAAATTAGAAAAATACAAATTTTTGTGACAGAGATATTGGCGCTAAAAAAAACGTTCCGTATATAATATCAAAATGTAAATATTTATTTTAAACATTTAAAGCATGTTAGTGATATATATTTATCTTAAAATTTTTATCTCTTTTAAGAAGGAACTAAATATAAATAAAATAAATGTGTCATCATTGTTTCAAAAATTTGACGCATACAATTTTTTTGCAAATGTCCGATATATTTTTTTAAATTAATTATTATTAAATTGAAAAATTTTTAATGAAAGAAAAATTTTTTTAATAAATTAATATTAAAATTAAAAATTTAAATGAACAAAAAAATATTTCATAAGGGTATTGTGCTATATTAAAGTTTATTTTTTTATACAATATCGATACAATAGAAATTGAGGTAATTCGGTTGAGAATAATATACATGAAATTAAACAAAAAAAATATAAACTATTTGTATATACTTTATGAATTACAAAAAAATGTTAATATTATTATTCCGGATCTGATTCTTCAATTGTAAAACTATCATCCAATTCGGAAGATTTATCATCATTTTCGTCATAAACCACTGTCATTATGTCTTCGACTTTCAAAGGCGTTTGGTCTCCAACAAATCCAATTGGTTTTAAATAATTATCAAAAAACCAACCGCAATTTTCAGACCGCAGCTTTACACAATCAGGTTCAGTTGCATTGAGCCACATGGAATTTACATAAACAGTTTTTAAAAGTTTCATCGTCAAAGTCGAGAACAGACTCCTTCGAGTGACACAAAAAGCACTTTTTCACCATTTTTCAATAAAATCCACTAATGAATTCACTGCTGAAAAAACGTCTCAGTAATATTTTGGAGTATATTGTGTTATTCCAACACAACGCTTGCCGTTTACTAACCGCTCAACGTCACAAGAGGCGGGCGCAGTTGCTATGCCCCGTCCTTTTCTATCGCATTGGACAGTACGCATAGACCCTCTCTCTCGCACAATTTCAAACAACGGACGTAGTGTGAGCAGCTGTCATTCTGCGTCCCCCTCTATCGCACTGAATAGAATGGGTCTATCTCTCTCTCGCACGCTTCGATTTAAAAACTTTAAACCCTTGCAACCCTGACTCTTGAACGGTTTTTTGCAAGCAACCTTATACTATCGTTTTGCAAAAAAATAAACTTTATTTTGACATATAATTTATTTGGTTACTCGATCGGTGAAAGTATCACTTTCAATTCACTTATTTAAACTTGGCAACTGTATAGCCTTGAACAGAAAAAGGTAAGCAACCCTATGTTTGCGTCTTCTATAGGGTTTGCACTTTCAATTAGTGTTAATTTTTTGGTTACGAGATCGGTGAAAGTATTTAAAAAAATTAAATATTGAATTTTTAATTAAAAATATCCTTGAACAAATTTATTTAGGCAACTCATCTACGTTACTTTTGTTAACATATTTTATTTCATAAAAAATACATTTTATTCGGTTACTCGATCGGTGCTCAACGACATCAAGAACGGATCCTGTACTAGATAGACTATTAAAAATTCAACTACAAGTTGACGGGAAGCAGCTACATGTTATTAGCGCCTATGCACCGGATATGGGGAAAGCAAGAAAACTACGAAAACAGTTTTATGAAAAGCTTCAAATAGTTCTAGACAACATAAACAAAAAAAATCTCATTATAATACTAGGCGACCGAAACGCAAGAGTGGGAGATACCGCTATACCTGGAGTAAAGCAAATATTCCATGAGGCCGTGCACAATAATAATGGAGATTTAGTTATAGAGTTTTGTGCCCAGAATACACTAAGGATTAATAACACTTTCTTTGAGCATGATTTTAAATACAAGTACACATCCGAAAATGCACAAGGCCAAAAGTCTATGATTGACTACGTCATAACAAATAATAAGTTCATTACAAATCAGGTCTTGGATGTAGGGATCTTGAATTCCACTGATATAGGATCAGATCATAAACTAGTGCTAGGAAAGATTCGCATGTCAAATAAACTCAAAAAGGAAACAAAAATCAGAATGACGGAAAAAATCAATATAGAATCATTACAACGTGAATCAACCAAACTACTCTATAAGGAAAGATTAAGAGGAAACATCGAGCAAACCTACATAACGAAAGAAGACAATGTAGAAATTGCGTGGACAAGACTAAGATCTAATCTATTTGGCGCGGCAGAATAGGCTTTAGGGAAAAGAAAAACAGACAGCAAAACAAAAAATAAGTATAAAACAGCATGGTATACTTCAGAAGTGAAGGAAATAACGAAGGAAAAGAAAATAGCTTTCCTACGTTATAAAGTAAATAAAATCCCAGAAAGCTGACAATCGTATGTACGTATAGGAAATGTAACCAATGCTAAAACACGACAAATAAAAGAATCACATTGGGAAGCTTTTACAAAAGAAATGGAAAGCGACATGTATGGCGCACAAAATAAATAAAATAGATATCAAAAAATGGAACCAATACTTCAAAGAGCTATATAGGGAAAATACACACCGACCAGGCACAAACATACGAGAGGTAGGAAACCAAGAAGAAATAAAAATAACAAAGGATGAAATACAAAGAGCCATAAAATCCCTAAAATGTAGAAAAGCTCCAGGCCCAGATAATATACAGAACGAACTTATAAAATATGGAGGACAATCTTTAGAAAATGAATTAATTAAACTCTATAACATCATTATAAAGGAAACAGAAGTGCCAGAAGAATAGAAGAGCAGTCTGACGATCCCAATTTACAAAAAGGGAGACAAAATCAACCCTTATAACTATAGAGGCATATCCCTCTTGATTACCACCCAAAAACTCTTATCAAAAATAATCATCGAAAAAATAGAGCCTTACATAAAAATTAGCGAGGAACACCAAGGTTTTCGCAAAAACCGCTCCACAGTGGATGCCATGTATATAATTAGACAAATATCAGAGAAAGCAATCGAATAATATACCCGCCTTCTTATGCTTTATTGATTTAAAGAAGGCATTCGATCGAGTAAGGTTAGAGGATGTAATAACTATACTGCAGAAAAAAGACACCAACAAGCCTTATTAAACTCATCTATGAAATGAACACAGGAACAACCACAAGAATAGTAACAGAAGAAGGCACGACAGATGACATCCCTAACACCACCGGCATCAGACAGGGGGACGCATTAAGCCCCATACTATTTAATCTAATTATGGACCAAATAATTCAGGAAAGTGATTACGGAAGTACAAGAAATAATAAAATAAATAGATAAACTGAAAACAGTTAACAACTAAATTACAACAAATGATCAAAAGCTGCTGCTTCTACTACTTTTCTGATTATATCTTAAACCATTTTTATAGTAATAGTATTTCAATTGAATTGACAATTAATGGTCAAACACAAAAAAACAATAACAAAACTTGTTATTTTTACATAATTATGAAATTAATAAAAAGCTTCACTTTATTTAAATCTATCTGACTATTGTTTCAAAAACTATAGACTGCCATTATCAAAGGTAACATAAACAAACCCGTCGGTAAGGTACAAACCATAAATAGATACACTAGATAAAAATAATAAAAATTACGTAAATATCTAACACTTTCAGTGAAAAATTACTGAGCTGTCTAATTTACGTTTGTTATTACAAAAGTGTAGGAATTTGATGTTATTTCGGGGTATAACATTGTGTGATTCTGTTCTAAAGAGTATTTGAAGTAAATAGATTTTTCTGGATGTTTATTTCTGTTACAGCGCATGTGTTGTTTACAATACGTATCTTATGTCAAGATTTCGAAGTGTTTTGCCAATATACAGGGTAAACTTATATAACTAGAAAGTAGAAACCTCGTAATGTAATGATTTAAAACATATTTTATGATACTCATAATACATTAAAAATATTAAACAAACAAAAAAATTTTTTTTTATTTTTTAAATTAATAAATTAAAAATTTGTTTGCTTGTTTCGTATTTTAATGTAATGTGAGTACTATTGGTTTCATAATGATCTAGGACAGCAAGGCTAATATGATGCAATTTTTTATTCTTTTATCCTATGCATTTACATCGTATGCATCTATCTGCTTTTATTATGCATACGTAGTTAAGTGCATTTGAAGATTTGAAGCACAAGAAATAATAATAGCGTACGATAACCTAACATTTTCTATGTACTCTGGGGCTCTGTTTAGCGGTATCAGCGTGTCGTATTTTCTTGACGCAGGTGGCTGTGTCAATCGTGTCATTAGCGCTACTCAAGATACATTGGCGCTACTCTGTACAGTTCACAAAAACTACAGGCAGTAGAAGTGAATAATTCTTTAGATGGTTTTTACATTCCATAGCTATTGCGATCCAAAGACTTTTGATCATACGATACTATTGCCTATTATTTAAAACCTAGCAACCACTAAGGAGTGTCCAAGACGTGGACTGGGCACACGTAGTATGGAGCTGCGACACCACCACATTCCTTTTCCTCATCATCCCCTGGCATTGTTGATACGTGTGCTGCTCTTTTTACTATTATATAAACTTGTTCCCTGGGTAACGAGAAGTCATTTTGTTCTAAAAAGTATACCGATAGATAGATTTCATTGTAAGCTGTAAGCTTTGATTGTAATTTTTATTATGTTACAATTATTTATTATTTGTTACTTCAATATTATCGCATATTAAAGTTTACACAAAAGAAATTATAAAAGCACATTCACTTCAAATAATACATAATCGATATAAACTGTTATACAGTGTGAACCGTAAAGTTGAAACCATATAGTATTATTTTTAATATTTTAATAGGAAAAGAACTTTGCCGTTCAATCACCTCTGCTTCCAAAAAATTCCATAAAATATAACCAAAAATATCAAAGCAATTGTAATACCTCAAATTACTATCCGATGAATTCTAAATTCTAATGATTAGTGGTGGTTAGAAAGATTTTTTAAATACCGAGCCTTCAGTTAATTCATATCTCTTAAACATGGAGCTCCTTTTGATAAAATTTACCTCCTAACTCTGAATTTTAAATCTTAGAGAAAGTTTAAACAGTTATTAAGTATAAAGCAACTAGACTTCAACCAAAGTTGCAAGAAATGAGTCATCACAAACACTTGGGTGAAAATGTAAAATGCATCTAGAATTACATGAAGGTCACGCTGTAATCTAAATGATAAAATAAACAATAAATGAGCTAGAAAGATTCATAAGCGGAACAAACCCCTTTCTAATTAAAAATAAATGTGAATGAAGCAATGAAAATCTGTTGGTTCTAGCCTACGTCACTGAATTCTTAACAACGTGAAATTTGCATTCTTATCTTATCTCACCTCGGGATGTAATTGTGTACTCCGGTGTGATTACGAAAATGACTCATTTCATGTATTTATGCTTGAAGTATAGACGATTAAATTATGAGAACTATTTTTCGTTTTTCATATCTTTAAAATGAGCAAGTCAAAAACACAACTTAAAAAAATGCAGTACAGGCTTGAAATACTAACAAGAATAAAATTTGAAATGAAAAAGCGTTTTTTGTAAGTCCTTATTACGTTTGCCAGTCAATATTTCAAAAAAACACCTTTTTTTGTATTAGTATGCCGACTAGAGCTATGGTTACAACACCGTCGATAACAAAATGTTAAAAAGATTTCGCAGTAGGGTGCATCAAGTTCTATTTTCCTTCACAATAAGGTTACATTAGTGACCTAAAAATATTAAAAGCGCCGATTCCAGTGATGGAATAGATCTTGAAGAAAAAGTAAATTCAATTGAAATTACTTTTTCCAAATATCTAGTGAATATGCTTCTGAATTAAATTTGTTTTGCACTTTTTTATGAAATTTAAAACTCCAAAACGGAGCAATATTTAACAGGATCTCCGTGAAGTGGAACAAGAAGTTCAATCTGGTTTTATAAGAATCCACGCACAATAAGCTCAGATTTCCGCGAGTGAGCACTGTGCGTAGCAGTTTAATACAGGCGTTGAAAGTTATTCGCTTTGGGTGTGGGCTTTTGTGTGAGTTTTGAACTTATGAAAGAAGTTGTATGTGATGTCTATAATATTTATCAAGAAAGTCTTTTCAACTTAATTTTGTATTTTATATTTTCCTCGCCCGGCAGTGGATTAGTTCAATAAGCTATGAGCATTCTTATTGCTACAAATTATTGTTTGGTTCAAAGAAGAATGCACTTATTCGAAAAAAACTTCTTCTAGTAGCTTCTATTTCGAACAAGTAAATTTTTGTTGTTCAGACTCTTTTTTGTGAAACTATATTAGCTTGATACTGCGTTCTAAGCAATCATCAAAATATTGAGAATTTTGTGTGGTACAAGACAATATTCAATTTTGGACAATAAATAGTAGTTCTGAAGTTATTTATCTACAAGTTTTGTATATGCAATAAAAGGAACCAAATACAAAGATAAATGAATTGGCTTATCAAAAGTTATTCGTTCTGAAAATTCTTAAGTTCCCTGCATTGATTTGCCTTATATGTTGCTATTTTTCGTAATATGATTCTTTTAATACGTTCAATTGTAACGGACAACAGTTTTATAATAATTGTCCTTTTGGGTTATTCCCGACGAATCAATGTTGAATCTTTATATTAAAGTACTTTTTGTACAAACAAAAATAGCATAAAATATTTTAAACTGCTGGTTGCATCTAAGTTCGCATTTTATCGTAATTCATATATTACGAAGGAGTACTTAAATTTATGGTTATATAACATTATAGGAATTATTCCATTATTAGTGTGTTTGAAATTAACCTGAAACTGACGGAAGATGAAAGGATACGTCACATCCGCCATGCCAAAAACAGTTTTAACACTGCCGTTTTAAAGCACACGCAACGTCTTAGGAACCCTGCAGACAAACACCATCTAAATGTGCTGATCCGGCAGGTTAAAAATGAACTCGACCAGTTCAGAATAAACTCTTATAAACAGTATCTAGAATCGTTTGAACCTGGAGACGCCAACATGTGGAAAACCACCAAACGGATCCTGAAGCAACCCACGGTCACCCCCACATTAAAATACAATGGCCAAACAATATCGGAAGATAAGGACAAACCTGAAATATTCGCATAACATCTCGAAGCAACATTTACTCCCGCATACACCAACAATGATCCCAATCATGTCAGGCAGGTCGAAATGGAATCGCAAAATATTACTCCCCAAGAACAAATGCTAGATAACCCTATCTCCGCAACAGAAATTAAAGATTGTATAAAAAAACTTCAAACCAAAAAAGCACCAGGAATCGACATGATCCCTAACATAATCTTGAAAAATCTACCGCAAAAAAGTATATGTTTATTAACAGCCATATTTAATTCCTGCTTAAGATTGGGTTACTTCCCTACCGAATGGAAGCGAGCACTAATTCAAATGATTCCCAAACCAAATAAACCGCATGACAACCCTAACAACTACCGACCCATCAGCCTGCTGTCCACAATTTCTAAAATTTTTGAACGAACCATTCAAAACCGATTAAATCAGTTTTTAGAAGATAATGCAGTCCTGCCCAAATTCCAATTTGGCTTCAGAAGCGCACACTCTACTAGTCATCAAATCTTACGACTCACTGAAACAATAGAAAAGGGTTACGAAAACAAAATGCACACGATAATGGCATTTGTAGATTTGGCGCAAGCCTTTGACTGTATATGGATAAACGGCTTACTATACAAAATGAAAGATCTGGCAATCCCTGTTTACCTATTAAACATAGTTAAATCTTTTTTAACTGACAGAACATTCCAGACAAGAATAAAAGGATATACCTCATCAGTTCGTAAAATCAATGCGGGAGTACCGCAGGGATCCGTACTAAGCCCCTTGCTATTCAACATTTTCATGCACGATGCTCCTACACACAACACCAAACTCTGACATCGCAATGTATGCTGACGATACAGCAATCATAACTCAAGAATACGACATTAACCTAGCTGCAAACAATCTGCAATAAAGTCTGGACCACCTTAACTCATGGTTCAACAAATGGTGTATACGAATTAATCCCAGCAAATGTGATGCCAAAATCTTTACCTTGCGTCACCCACAAGACCCACCTAACATTGTTATCAATAATGTACCTATCTCTTGGAACCCGAAAGATAGTGCGGTAAAATACTTAGGGGTCTTTCTCGACCGTAGATTAACATGGAGCTTCCACACCAATAAAAAACTGACTGAATCATACGCAAGACTGGCCATGCTATACCCCATCATCAATAAGAAGTCAACACTGAAAATAAAATGTGGGGTTCTCATCTACACGACCATCATCCGACCAATTTTTACATACGGATGCAGTGTCTGGTGCGCGACATCAAAAACTAATTTCCGCAAACTCCAAGTGCTACAAAATAAAATTATCCGTACAATAACAAGTGCACAGTGGTACGTAAGAAACTTGCAGCTCCACCTAGAAACAGGAATCCTGTTTCAACTTCAACTTTAACTTAGGCACTGAACACTTACATACCAGACTTAAAAGGAAGTTACCTATTGACGTCCTAAATAATGAGAATAACTAATTTAGCTGTCAATATTATAATGAACTATACAGCATGTCTCAAAAATAACGGACAATACGTGAATACGAGATAGTTGATGATGTGTAGAGAAAGTTTTTCCCATAACTTTTTTTTCTAAAATATTTACTTTCAGAGTTATTTAAGGTTCAAGTTTTGAGTCCGGTCCTGCACGTTCTGCTCCACAATCTCCTGATGTCGCATAATGCTGAGGACTGTAGTTTGCTGAACTTTACAGCATTTGTCAATACAGCACAATTTTGTCAATGCCGCAAAATACCCAAATGAGTTGATCTTGAAAACACTCGTAAATAAGACACGTTCTGTTTTGCCATGTTATGGTTTGTTTATTTTAAAATAAATTCAAGGTCTAATAACAGCTTAAAACATCTTACTTTAAAGAGATATCATCATCATCTGATATAATATTTCAATAAGTTAAAGGGAATTCTTTATGTGTGGCGGCGTTGAACGTAATTTAAAAAATGCGATGCTAATACATTTTACTAGAATCTGAAGCATTAATATTTAAAACTAATAGTAAACCTTTTCATTAAAACTGAAATAAAATTTTACAAAAATGATCTTGGGCTCGAAATTTCTCAATGAACGTAAGTCAATAATCAAAAACTCTCTTTGTTATAAACATCCCCTTTCGCAGACTTTCCTTATTTATAGCAATTCTTTCTTTCGTATTCTGTGCTTGTAAATAAAATTTTGGACTAAACATTCCGCAAAAATACACATAGTGAAATTTGATCTATGTAAAATAAACAAAACGCAATTTAAACAAAGGATACAAAACATAAATATATTTTTACGTTCTGTAATAACATTCGAAAATAAACAGAAGATAAAATTAAACTTTTAAAAAGAACATTTTCATAATTAGGGAGCCGCCAGGTTGAATTTGCGGCCCGATTGTGGTTTACTCAAAAAACTACAAGGGTCGCAATTTATTAAATAAGAGCAATTTTTACCATTAATCTATTTTATTTAAAACGGAAAACACCTTCAAATAAACTCTTGATAATAAAAATTATTAGTTTGATGAACTATCATCAAACGTTTGGGACTTTTTTGCAACTATGCAGTTTATAACAAAACGCTTATTACGGTGATATGTCATGGTGTTTATAAAAACGTAACCTTGACCAATATACGTGTTTTTAAATCGACTTCTCCGAATTTTTGCTTAACTCTACACATATCGCTTTACAATGTTTTGACTATCCCAATGCTGGATGACTTATTATTTATTATCAAATTGATGCAAAATATAACAGGACCGTATTAGCAAAAAGTATTGCAAACAATTTTTAACAAATTTACAAAAAAATTTTTTTGAAGGTAGAGTTTTTTTTTCTTTAGTTTTAGATTCTACCTCGGACGCTTTTTAACCTTCTGCGTTATTGTTCGTTATTTTTGAGACACCCTGTATATTTTAGTGATATAAATGTTAATTATCTTTTAACCTTGCCATGTAATAGCAAATGTAATGCTGATCTGGCATAATTCCTATTAAAAAAAAGGCACACGCCATTTAAAAAAAAACGAATTTACTGAGATTTCAACTTTTTCTTTGTGTTCTACAATTATACAACCACTTTACCAAAAGTGCTGGCGCCCGTCTCCATAGCTATTCAACCAACTTACCGATGCTTCAGTTCACCTACATCCAAAGATACTTTCAATAAGATTGAGTCATTGCCGCAGTTATGCTGAAATGCTATCATCAAGTGGTATTTTAATCATTGTTCTTGGTATCGTTTTTGTGTGCTACACAATACTGATGAAGAATTTATTTTTTGTAGTGTTTGGGAGCTTATAGTATGTTTTTAACACAGATAATATTTATCAATAGCTGCAATCTTCTCATTCTTATTTTCTAGATTATATTATTTATTATGAACCCTGAAGACGAGCAAATTTAAACTTTAATGTTCAATTTTTGTTCATGAGACGTTCTTTCTTTAGAAACCTTTCTTATGTCTGTAGTTGACTGTACTTAACGCATTCTCTTGTCTACAAATAACCTCTGCAGTCGACGATTGTAAGTCAGGTTATTACTGCCACAGGTCTAATATATTTTGCTTATGATATCTTCTACAAATTTTCGCAGCATGTGCGATAATCTGCAAACTACCTCGTGTAGTTAAAATTCATAAGCTCTTCAATAAAGGCTCTGTAAAATTTAGATTGTGGTATTTAGATTAACGTAATTAGAATTCCAAGAATATGCGAAACTGTAATAATGTCTATATGGCATAACTATTACACTGCAACTCCTTTGTTACTATTTTGTTGAAACATAGTATCTTTTTTATGAGTTATTTTTCTTGGATAAATACTTTTGTACGATAGTGTACTTGAAGGCTGCCGTGTATCAATTTTAAAACCAAAATTATAATAAGCATTTGTTATAATTTTCAGAATTTTAGAGGTGACTATTGATGAAATTGTGCATTTTTACATGGTGAATCTAAATCTTGAAAAATAGTACAAAGTGAACCCTACTTAGACCAATTTGCATTTAAAATTCTGTATAGTTGTGCGTTATTTAATTAAAAAGGATCATGTGTAGTTTGTTAATATAATAATATATTTCACAAATTTCTTATGTTATAAAGTTAAGTCACTACATGTTTGCCAAATCCATGAGCTGGTGGCTAATCACCTGTTCTCCAATATAATGATCTCGTCTTTCCGACTATAATAACTCTCCACTATAAAAGTGAGCAGCAGTCTCAGTTGTCATCTTCACACATCTTTCCACAGACTGAGAGTGTGATGGCCAGGCTGGAACTAACATGAGCTTGTTCAGAATTATCTTAACTTCTGCTGTTGTAAGGTTGCAAGTATTAGGGGGGTTCACAGACAACAGACTTCCAGTCAGTTAATTCTAAGAGCGATCTTGGATTTGTATTGATGTCTGGTGTTGTCCTAGTTCTTACTCTACTGCATCCCAGTTGTGTTGTTTCACACCCTTCCCCGCTGATCTTCAGTATCACCTGCTACTTTTCTTTATTGAAGGTACATGTTTGAAGGAATAGGCAAGACAATGGTTTTGACATTTACTCTTTGATATTTCAGCAATTGCAGTTGAAGTGGCTATTGACCTGTATGTTGAACCAGTTCACCATGTAAACACCAACGTCGAACTCTACTATCATCCTTAAATTGTCCAGTTTTTATTTTTCAGTTGCTGTTTGCAGACCCAAATTCTCACCAATCTAAAAGCTAAACATCTTCTATGTGATACAGGTCCGAAGGGCTAGATCCTTTGACCCGCATCATTGACACTTCTAATGGCTGTAACAATACGGTAACCATAAGATTGATCTGTGCTTAAGCCCTTAATCAATTCATCACTAAGCTGAGTCAGAGCAGAACTAAAACAGATTTTAGTGAAATTAAGGTTGCTGTCAAGCAGAATTCAGCAGTTTTCCGAATGGTCCTGACCACTTGTTGCTCAGTGTTTGACCATCTAAAGATTTATCAGGTTGTCAATGGTAGTTCTCCAGTGTGCAGATCGCAAACAATTAATATTTGTTTTCTTTCCGGCTTTTCTTCAACATAATGGCATCACTCCTCCTTCCCAGCTAGTACTCACATTACACGAATCACCACCAATAGCTTGAAAAGTGTTTTATCTGTCCCCTTGTGCTTTAACCACTCAAGTATACTTTCGACAATTACTTCAACATGTACTTTATCTTTAGCTACTGGCACTAGAACTAAATTCCAGAGATATATACTCCTTGGTTCCATGCACACCGTATATTGTGTGCCTCTTTCATTATACCTGGATACATCATGCCATTTTCCAACTCTTAACACGGCTTTGGTTTGATCTCGACGATCATCAAAAAGTATACAACTGATGCCATTCTCCATAAATTCTTCATCAAACTTTGCATTTACTTTATAACTCAGGTCCATAATCACATTAATCACATAATCACATTACGCAATCAGGTTCATAACTTTCTCCTGAGCTCTTCCTCCAGTCTTGCATTAATCCAGCCACCATTTCTGTTAAGGTTAGCCAAGGCTAAATTAGTTATGTCCTCTGTATGTTATGTTTGCATTTTTTTGATTTTGGCAGCAGCAATACTTCCTTTATCCTCCTTTCGGCAATAACAGGATATGTACACTCCACTAGCACATGCAAAATTACTACTTACATCACAGTAATTCTTCGTTTTCCTTGGTCTGCAGTTTGTCAAGCTTTTCCATAAATCTTTCTCCTCCAGCTTGCCTCTGGCCAAAGATATCTTGTTTGCTTGTTTCCAATTGATTTTTAACTTGAGGGCAAATTTGCCTAGCTAGACAATATTATGCAATATTTTAAAAAATTACGAAACACATATTCTGATTTCGCATATTGAAACATACATTTTCATTACTAGTACCTTTTCTGTGATTAAATTTTAGTAACTGCCATAGTGTAATGTTGGATGTTTAATTTTGCTAAACTTCATTTTATTGTGTGGTGAAAAGATCGAACAATCTAAAACGTTCACTATAAAGATTTTACTTCAGTTCTAGAGAACGACCAAAAACTAATTCAACAGTTGGATATTATCTCACTCTTCTAATCGTGTACCATTTAATGATAAATTGTTGTTGTTGTTTCTTCACTAACTATTGTAAAAATACTTTATAAGAGCAGGGAATAGGCATGTTAAGTTAAGCGAATGATGCAGAATAGCAAGTCAGTGTAGGTTAATAAGGTCCGGATTGCTGTGATGATAGCGCACCTCCGATAGGAGAAACACTAGAAGAAGAAGAAGTAGGTTGTTTGATTAAACATAAGACTGAATGATCAAATTTTATATATATTTTAATTTATTAGTCAAATTTATTTAATCTGCCTTTGCATTCTCAATAAATCCCGTTAGAACAAAACTGATGTCTGTTGATGTTTTTCAAAATCCTTCAGTACCAATTGTTGCTGAGAAGATGTATACACTCGAAGAAATAAAAGTAGTGTTTACCCCGTCTATTACGCCAACTGGTGTTAAGTTATGTTTTTAGTCTATTATTATTGTCATTTGCATAAATTCAAAAAAGTATTTAAAAATATTCAAAATTTTACTGCATCATAAAAGAAAAGAACTCATTTCAGAATAAGCAGTTACAAAGGACAATCCCCTAATATAATGCAAATCTCCAACCACACCATTTGCTGCTCTTATATTTAGTTAACAAAAATTTCAAAGGAAAAAATAAATTTAATTAAATGTAGTGCATGGCTGAAAACCTGGTCTAGAATAATAAGAAAAGCGCGTTACCTGGGTGTCGCCTTCACAAGTGTGGAATATAGCGCATCACAAGAGTAGTTGGTAGAGAGTTATCCGTTGAGCATACGCTTTTAGTTATAAGCTAACTTATTAGAATGTACGTCGGTAACTATAACTCTGTCTTGCTCACAACTTTCGTTTCTCTTTCTACGCCTAGAACGAAATCTGTGTGTGAGCCCTCATTTTATAACGATGAAATTCACAACCCATTGATTGTTTGACGGTCACTGTTTAAAACCAAGCTTCTCCGTTCGTTTGGTTGTCACTGGTTACCCCTTTCCCTTTGTTTATCGTAAAGTCGCAACTGCGCGGTCTAGCGCATTCTCAATAGTGGAGTTGAGATAACAAAATGGCTGGCTTGCATTAGAAGTTGAATGTGTGAGATGAATATGTGACAGTGCATTGCAATAAAACTGTTTTGATGTATTATTTATCTAGTCTTGAAGTTAAAATCGTGTTATAGGCAAGCACAAGCTTTTACACAGCTTCTTTGTTTTGATACAATGTACAATTATTATCAATATACAATATCAATTAGAAAATTGGTTTTGATATAATTCGCTTTAGCGGATAAAATCTCGCATTCAACAAAATGATCATCTGATTGTTTATATGTGATCAATCGTCAAATTAGACGGATTAGGTTCTAGTGTTAACCATTTTAGGTAAACCTTTTTTATTTTCCACAATGTGCTAAAATGTGCAAAAAATCTTTTTCTATTTTAGGTAACATTTTCCTATCAGTTGCCCTGAAGGAATTGTGTAATAAAAGACCTTTCAGTTTATAGAAAGGTAAAATTCTTTGCAAATATTTAAAATCAATACCATATACAGGGTGTGTTATTTTTAGGTCTTTTCGTTTTGGGTTTCGTTGCTCGTTGTTGTCTTTTTCTGTTCCTGCCCCTTTGACTTTGGGTTTAATTTGAAGGTCTTCCCCTTTGTGTTCGTACCTGCATACACAAGTACAGGGTGTATGTAACAAGATAAAATTATACCGGAGGGTGAAACGAAAACCCCTAAGCAAGGCTTTAAAACCGTACCGCATCATCCGAGGGTCATCGAATGGTGGGATGTTTGTTTGGAATTGTATGTATATATATTGTGTCATTTTATCTATGTGTCTATATATTTATAAAACGTTTATATAATTTATTTATTCATGCATGTTAGTTTTAAATACAAGTTAAAACGAGATCTCGAGTAGTGAAATTGTCATAGGGTAGTTTTTAAGATTTACAACCAGCTGTGATACAAATCACCATTCTGTCAATTTTGCTAGACATTAAAATCCTTAATCAGTATAATTACCATTTACGATAATAGTTTACAATTTGCATTAAACAATAAAGCCCTACTTAGAAAGTTTACATTTCACTACATGTTTGTGCTTTATTTATTACTATTTATTTATTGTTTGTTTTAATATTTGCTTTCCAGCTTATAACCTGTAAGTATATGCACCGTACGACCAAAATTGTGGAAGTTGTTTATATATTAGTAAAAGATCTATTTATCTTATTATCTAATAAGCTTGAAGCTTTAGTAGTAAGGATTGTTTTAAAACGAAGTGGCACATGTTTTTTTATCTTGTATTACCCCGCCCCTCTCCGACTTATTGGGGTTAGCCGGCAAAAACTAAAGCAGTGTTATTTAGGTCAAGCTGATACTTCCAGCACAGCTATATTTTGGTAGGTTTGGTCTATATAAAAGTAGCCTTTGTGATTCTGTAGGCTATAATTTAAAATGATAAAATATGTATCCAAACTGGATATCCCAAAAAAGGTTTTTAATATTATAACGTTTATTGCGCAAACAAATCAATTTTACAATTTTTATTATAGATGCTTGTATTTCATTGTATATTCTATCTGAAACTGTTTTAATCAAATTTTGTTTTCATGTGTGGGATGTTGTTTTACCTAGAACCGACTTCATTAGAGGCGTTTAGTAAACAATTAATTAATGAAAAATTTCAAACTCGCTGAGATTTCTTGACGTACCTCACCTAGTAACTTCACGGAGAATGGTTGAAAAAGAAATAATGAACTTGTTAATGAGTTTAGTTCACTAAACTTCAGAAAGACGAATAATTACCTAAAATGCAAGCTCACTGAAAACTTTAAATATCTTTCAAATTGTTGGCAACCCTTCAAAATTGCATACTACAACTATTAACCTACTAATTATTAAATTTAGTTATGAAGAGTGACAGCAATTCCAAGTGCTTTAACCAATTAACATAATGTTTTTCATTTGATTATTAAACAAATAGATAGATTTTATTAAAGAGTTTAGAAATATTTACTGTAAATTAAAATTTAAATACATGCTTTAAATTTTGATTTGCCATAAAGCTTCTTCGCGTATCTATATTATTTATAATATTCTAATATTTAAATCATTTCTGGTACAAAATCGTTTTATGGTTTGGTTTCTAATTAGCAAAACGTCAAACACATTTTACACTTCTCATAAGCTATTCTCGTACTTCCTTTAAAGTTTTGAATTAATTTCACTTCGGATTCAAACTCAATCAAGACATCTGAGAACTACTGATTTGCTGCTTATTTTTAGAAAATAATAGAGTCTTTCCTGTTTATCTGAGATCTGTTTGTGATAAAGAAGATGTATCTGTCTCTAAATAGGTATCAGGCAATGTAAAATTTGTATAACGTAGATTTTGCTTTTCCCATTAAATATGGGGATACAGATATCTACGTTATATGTCATATTACGATACAGCATTGACATTTTTCTTGTAATAAATTTGTAGGCGTCCAATATCTTGATTTAGTTACTTGTACTACGCAGGAATAAAATTATAAAACTTGATCCAATGAGAAAAGGGCTTGAAAAAATAATAGTTTTTAGTTACAGAATTAGGAAGGATAATTAATTAAAATAAATTAATGTCTTCAAAATAATAATTTCGATTAATTTGTTTAAAACAGGAATATTCACGTTTTGCGCCCTTTCAAAATATAATCACTGGAAGCTTCACAACGCGATAATAAACTGCCCGAAGTAAAGCAAATAATTATGAAACTTCAGAACATTAACGAAACGTAAATTAAATATAAATACCAACCATCGCAACGATTAGTTTGTCACTGGTTAATTTTTATAATAATCTACTTATTAAATATCAAAGATAAATTAATTTAATAGGTACAACATAATTAATTACTTTTTGTATTAATACTCCAGCAGTATTTAAAAATTAATTTTAATAAAATCAGATCCAATCAATATCAAAACGATGGGTAAAGTTAGTTAAGGCTACATTCAAACAGTCCTGAACCATCTGTTGAGGGGCAGAGGTAAAGGGACAAGGATAGAGGAATCTCTCGAACTAGGCTCCCAATATATTTAATATATTTCATAAATAAACAATTTTTTTAAATTATAATATTTATAAAAAAAGTACACAAAATTACCCGTTAATTGTATAGTAATTGTTTAAACTACATATTAGGGTGGCCGTTATTTTTAAAAGTTGCAATTTTTTAGGTCCCTCCCACTAGATGTCTTTAAAATGCGTTTGGTGCATTTTTAGAGACTTTGTGATATAACTTTTTATCTTTCTATGTTTTAACTTGAAAATTTATACACTTATGTTGTTGAAACTGCTGAACACGAATATGATAAAATTCAAACTGCCAGAAAAACGTTTGACACTTTACAGCTGTGGAAAAAGCGATAAACTTCACTAAAATTAGCATTTTCGCGGAACTGCCAAAGTTTTCTTCAGATTGGTGTTAAACAACTTCAACAACATAAGTATACAATGTTTTACGTTAAAACATACAAAGATAAAAAAGTTATGCCACGAAGTTTCTAGCAGCGCACCAAACCCATGTTAAATCCCATTTAAAACTTTAACCTCTCGGTGGCACGGGTTAATATTGATCAAATAGGCTGAAATTTTGCACTGCTCGTTTTTTTGGCATTTTGAAGAGATCTAGAGGGAGAGACCTAAAAATTCTAACTTTTGCAAAATAACGGCCACCCTACTACTTATGTATAATATTTATGTTAATTAAAAATAAAGCTAATTGATTATACATTACCATATTAGTATTCAATTGTAAGTTCTTCTTTTTTATAAATATTATAATTATGAAAATTGTTTATTTATAAAATATGCTAAATATTTTATTAAAAGATAATTTACCCCAACCGGGGATAGAACGCGGGTTATGTAATCGGAAACCCAGCGCGGCTACCACTCGGTCATACTGTTTGTTGATGTCGTTTTTTGTTTGTTTCATTAAGGAATAGTTTATTTTATAAACATAAAAAAAGGAATTATACACTGTTACCCTTTAATTTTATAGTTATTATTTAAACTAGGTATATTTATGTTAAATAAAAATAAAATTAAATAATTATGCATATGTACCATATTATTATTTGATTGGAAGTTATTTTTTTATAAATATTATAATCATATCAGCTTTTAAATTATTTTGATAATATTATATACAATAACTAACAAAACTCAAGGTAGCGCAATTCTATAAATAACAATTCGAAAAAACTTTGACTTCTATAATAAATATCCCTTGTATTTATATTAGAAGTAAACTCATATAGGTACATATGGAAAAAGATTTTTATTTTTACATTTTTTTATTAAATTTTTTGTTACATTTATTTATCTGATTTTTTGATCGGAAATTAGATTGTTTTATTCAACGGGTGAGCATTCTTGACACAAACTCAGGTTTTATAAGGATGAAAGTTTAATGAATCAATTCTGCAAAGAAAAGTTATGCATGCTGAATTTTACTTTGAAACATATATGCATACGAGCATAAAATTAATAACTAAGGCTGTTGCAGAACAAAGTCCAGAATTTATATTTACACAGAGAACTGCTTTAATTATATTTCGTCACGTTTGAGACGTTAAAGTGCACTTGTACCCACTAGTTCTCGAGCAAATGTTAGATTGATTTTCCCTTTTGTCAACTAAAGTGCAAGATGCAAGTGCTAGGCATTTACCACTCTCAGTGGGAACATTACATAAACAGAAAAATACCCGCTCTTTAAATCCAATTTGTGTCAGAAATTGTTTAAATGTTCACGAGAATTGTTGAAATTAAAGCAACACAACACATTTTATATTTTTCCAGTAAAGAATCTTTTTTGTTTAACTACACAATCGAATATATTAGTCACATTTTAATTTTAATGCATCGTTGTCTTTTATTTATACTATAAGGATTAATCTATTTTTAAATGAACTCACCAATCTGAAGGTTTATATTTGTAGCATCATACCTGTAACAAAAAAAATGTTACATGTAATCATAATCTTTGCATCCATTAACTAAATTTGCACAGTAAAAGAAAAGCTAACATTTCAGAATATAAACACAAATGATATCTGAAAACACTGCAAAAAATATGGGTTTCAAATCTTAGTATTACTACCATAAGTAATTCTCGTACACCTTTTATTAGTACATAATTAGTTATATTCAATATTTTTCATTCGGTTGTTAATAACTAATTTTACAACATTTAACACTTTATAATAATTAAATGTATGTTTTTTCTACAAAATTTCGAATCTAAATTCTTTAGATTCTCGTTTCGAATTCTCTCTTGGAGACGTTTATTGCTAAAAGTTATCTTTCAAGGATTAACTCCTTATACTTTCATTACTTCTGAGTAACTTTTAAAGTATGTGGAACGGTATTGCCACACTATAATTACTTTAAAGTCGTTGCAACTTCAAAATAGTATTATAATTGTACCAGTAACTTGCCCGAAGGTACTATAAAAGTCTTTAAAACTTTAAAATAGTACTAAAAGTTTCTGTCATCTGTCTGAAACCATTGCTTAACCCTTTAAAGTAACGGAACCTTACAGTAACGCAACCTAGTATTAAAAGTAAAACTTACGTTTTTGCTACGCACGAGAATCACTTTAAAGTGATTTTTCGTAACGTATTCCATCTCCATATTTACTTGTAAAATGTTGGAGGCCATTAATCAATTTGCAATTTGTTATAATTGTTAATAGATGTTTTACTATATAACCTTCAATAAAAATAAGCAATTGCTGCCAAATTGTGCCTAACATTTATTTGTAGTGATGTAACTAGTCAATCCTGGTTCGCCCTTCTTTCACTTTAGTCGGCTTGGTGGACACACATCTTGTACAGTGTATGCATTGTGTATGTAATGGTTCCTGCTCACTCAATATTAATAAAGTTAATTAATAATAATAATGAGTATCTTTTATTTAAACACATAAAAAAACATAGCAGGAATAATATAAAGATGGTTTCTATCATGTGTATCAACTTATAAGTATTTTTGTCATATTTTATTAAAGGCATTTTTTATTAAAAAATATATTTAAAGAAGGCGCGGCGCGCGTTGGTATTTTCGACCTATCATCATCACATTCAACAGAAAAGTTGCAATGGTTTATGATTTTGGTATACTGGAATGACAAAATAATCAAACATTTCATCGCTCTTTGTATTTATTGTTAAGTACGTATTACAAATAAAATTCTTTATACAAATGAAGTATTTTGGGACATTAGTATAGAAAATGATAGAATATTTGTTAAGTTTCAAGAGTAAGAGAGAACAACCAGGCGACACGATTTGTCAAATAGAAAATAAGTTCCAGGAAAGTAGCAATTACTACTCCGCCACTTTCCCTCTACGCAGCCTAAACGTAACCGAAACGTACCTGGACAACTTCTAGAGCGGTTACTGCAACGTATCTGCTGCCCAGAAACTATTCCCAATTTTGGTTCCAGGCACGTAATAAAACCGCAGCAATTACGTGCTTGTGACTAGTGACAAAAATTTAATAGCTGCAGCGGTAGTTGCTGGTACGTAGCGATGACTAAAAATGCTGCTTGAGTTACATATTACACTTGTAAAATAGTGTTCATTTTTATTAAAAACTTGTTTATAAATAAAATATATTTTTGACTTACCGTCAACTAGGTATGGAAAAGAATAACACATTTAACAATTTATTTTTCTTTTCTTTTAGTAAAGTTGCAACTCATTAATGTGACAAACATAAATATGAAACTTGTTAAAAAGATTATTTTGATAATTCTTTTTTATGAATAAACACAATTTAAAAACAAAATTAACGTGTAAGTCTATCATTACAAACATCACTGGAAACAGTAGCATTTTGACGCATGTTGGTTTATTTTCTGACCAAGTAAAGCTTAAATTTTGATTTTTTTGCAACTCTTAGTTTTGGCTGATGATTCGAATCGGCTAAGCTTATGTTTTGGCTCAGAACGTAATTTTCAACAAAGATTTTTCTTCAAATGTTACGACGTAGTTTATTTAAAACCAGAACCATTTTGAATTGTATTATTGTTACAGAGAGTTAAACAGACAACTATTAGTAATTAAATAACAATACCTATATATAGAAATGTGTGGGTTTGTTTGTATTTACTTCTGAATCATTTATCTTTGCAAACGTTTGATGTGGATATGTGAACATATGGATATGTGGATGTAAGATGTAAATGTATATGTAGGTGTTGATGTGAATGTGGATATCGATGTGTATGTGGATATCGATGTCGATATCGATGTCGATATCGATGTCGATGTGAATGTTGATGTGGATATGAATCTGGATGTAATTGTGGATGTAGAGTGGTCTTCCAAACTAAACAGTAACAATAATAAACAAAAAGTACGTCAAAAACCTGAAATGATCAGCATTAATCATGAAAGCTTAAATATATTGTTTTCATTTTTACTGAGCATAAGCTATTTTTCCCTGACGTTCATATTTCGTGGGCTTACAAGAAAAACGCACTAAGTCAATTGTACCTCTCTCATGAAGTTTCACGTTCTGTTGACTGCAAGAACGCACTAAGTCCTATATTCAATATTAAGGGACTTACATACATGTACCAAAGGCATTAGATTTATTTCATGAATAATTATGAAAGGCTCACAAACATTAAAATGCGATTTACTCAAAACTGTATTTTCTGACTTAGTGTCTTCTGCTTGTAAGCCCACGATTTGTACCCTACAAGATAAAATAAATGCAAATATACATACATGCTCTAATAGAGTAGTACAGCGCGGCTTGCTCATACTTTATATCATTATAAATGCTCATAGAGTAGGTACATCTTTAATGCTAAGTTACGACACACTTTTAAATGATGTTTATGTACAAATTTTACTTAATTTCCATATGCACTAATGTAAATTAATCTCATCTTAAGGCTAAACAAAGCCGAAAGACATATTAGTCTAATTGAGCGTAAGATGTACTTGTGCTTGCTGGTAGATATGTAACTATTTAAAATTATTATTCTTTTAAAGTTATTTGAAGAGAACAGTACGATGAAGCCTAAAATATAATAATACAACAAAAATACTAAAATATTATAAATATTGATTCTAAGATAACCCGATCCAGGATCCTTTTTAAACGCTTGTTAGTTGTTACAAACGGAGTATGGTTTTAGTTCTTATTCTAAACATGTCGACTTGATATTTACTGTGTAGGTGGGCTACGAAACCATACCATTACGAAAAAATCCATGTAGGTTTTACGATAATCTTGTCTTTGAAATATTTGATTACCTACTTTATAAAAAATTAATCTGGTTTGTATTCTCTGTTCTTTGTCGTGCCTAAAAATATTTACCTGAATTTATTTACTGTGTGGGTGCTTTGATACCATTACGAAAAGGAAAACCACATCAGGTAGGTTTTTCTATGCTTTCCTCTTTCAAACATTTGATTACCTAATTTTATAAGATAAAGAAAACTTTCTACATCAGATAATTTTTATGGCTTTCGACATTTCAGGAAAGCGAAAAAATAGATATTCGAAAGAAATGAAAACACAATATTGGTCCTACGTAAGATTTATTGTTTTGTTTTCTATATTCTGTAAAAATCGATACTTGGGCTTACATAAACAGGTATGTAAGAGTATATAACAATTATCTATTCTGATTACCATACCAGTAAGTTGTCTCAAATGGAGTATGACACGACAATATAATCGGCAACCACGCCAGCACTCTAGTTGGATATTTCAAAGTTTTAAATATTCAGACATCAAATGTTGAGACATATCAAATGCATTGAAAATGCTCGCTTTTAATTTCAACCAATCGCATTGAAAACACGTCTATTGGAAACAAATCTAGCGCTGGAGTAAGTGCACACGCCTGATGCTCTTGCTGCGCTAGATACTCCTAGTTAGGAGAGCTAAGCGGTATAATATTATTAACGACTATATATAATAGAAAGAAGGTAAATAATTGGATGCAAACAAGAAGGTACCTTACATGTATTTGCATTAAAGGCAAACCAAAATTAATTCATGAAATTTTATTTCAAACAGAAGCTTTTACACCGCAAAATGATTACATTTTAATGGCCTATAAAACAGCTTCAGTTTCACACTTCTTGGCACCAGCCTTTGATTAACAAATCGTGCATTTCAGCATTGAACTATAAATCATTTTTACTGCTTATCTTTATGTATCTTTATTAAAATCTACATTGACTTAAGTGAAATTGCTGTAAGATGGAAAAAGCATTTTTTTCTTTCGAAATAATATGAATGTTATTACTTGTTAACGAATTCAAGAAAATGAAGTAAAATTACAGGCCTGAATTATAATGTCGTGACTTTTAAATAATTTTTTGTAATCCAAGGTTTCCTATAAAGTAATTCAAACTTTTTCTATTGTTTGTTGGAATATGTAATTGTTGAAAATGTTTAATTAAGAAGTAAATAACTCTTCATATTCTTACTAACAGTGTAACAGTAGGTTTAAAAACAACCCACTATATCCATTAGTGTCATAAAGAAATTGGTGTCTGCCAAGACCCCTCAAATGGATAAAGGCAAAAATACAAAATTTTGATTAGATAAATAGAGATCGACCCTCATCGACTTTCAAAAGAAAGAGTTTAGTTAAACCAGATCCTCGATTTGCTGATCTCGTCCAAATAATGCAAGGTTCAAAGCTCTTGTTTAGTTTTTCAGCTTCTTTCATTCTTTTTGTTATAAGGTTCTGTTTTTTTTGCTTTATTGGATATGGGTAAATTTTATTCTATTCTATTATTATTATTTTGGGTCTTTGGCGGCTACAGGAAAAATATTATCGGTAACATACCCGGAAAATATCTTTACTGGCTAAGTAGATTGGAAGCAGTTTACAAAGAGTGTTAAATACATTATTGTAATTTTTTTAACCAGATATACTATGTACTGCAATGAACGCTCCACACGTTGGGTGCAATTTTTATACGCAATGAATGCTCCATACACTAGGAGCCACTTCTATGTAATGATGTAAGCTTAATTTGCCCTACACGTTGGGTGTTAAATTTATATGCAATAGTTTAGTATTTTGAGAAATTTTAATGCTGGATTCTATGCTTGAGATTTTTCATCATTTGCCCGTTCAAGAATTGGATATACCTAATGGTTTTTCGTTGTGTTAGTTGACAGTTTGACATAATGGGAATTTTATTTGCGAGACGTCAAAATATAGTAATCACAAACGTCAGTCTCAACTGAGGCTAAACCACTAGATTATATGAGCAAGTAGATTTTACTTAAATAAGGTGAAACGATATTGTTAATGAAAATTTATTTTTATGGATTTCAAGATGAAATACCCCACCAGCACTTTACAATTTAAATTTGTAACCAAGTAAGTAAATTGCTTCTTATAAAGGTATCTTTTCCACACTTTTAGTAAATACTACCTTATCGATTATGGTTAGGAGCTTCCTGTGGTAACTTTTCTACCATGCTGTTGTAGATATGTCTTCAATTGTATGATGACAACTGCGCTTACGCACTGATATACACGACGACCAATATTACCTTTAATTAATTATTGGAAATCTATTTACCATTGTGCCATAAATGCACCTTTCTCATTGCCAGTGCGTTTTATACTTTCGATATTTTTTATTAACCATTACCACAAACAACGACCATTTACATGTTTCACATACATTTTATTTATTATTAATTTATTATAAACTCTTCTAACCAATTTTATAAAAATTATAACATCCTTTCCCTTTTATCAATTTAGCAAAACTCAACAGAACTTATTTACTTTATACCCCTTATCAACACTTTGTTCAAAGAATATGAAACCTCGATGCCCAGGGTATAATCTTTTCAATAAAAATTTAAACTGAATTTATTTATGGTAGTACATTTATAAAAATTGGCCGGGCGGCGTAAGTTTAACCCACATAATATATAAGAAGGTTACATAAGAGTCCGGGCGGCGGCAGCAAAAACGCTGTACTCATTGAGTTACAGAAAATTTCAGTTTTGTAGTAACAGTTCACTACCAGTAGATACAAAAAAGCTTGGTCTGCCAACCCCTATCTTGGTGCGATTGGCGTATCAGGATGACTTTAACCCTCTTTCGGAGTGGACTATCGACTCATTAGTTACAGAATAAAACTATCTTTAATTTCTCGAACTCACCCAGTGTAACGATATAAAAATGGTCTGCCGCGTGATATCTTGGAGCGTTGCGCGGTCCGACCAAATAAGCTGGTAGATTTTGAAGAGACTTTTTACCCATCGAGTTACAGCATAAATTTCACGCCAAATTAAAGGTAAAACGTATTACTTTTCAAATTGCTTGGTCTTCCAGGTCACAGCCTGGCAGTTTCTTCAGTCCGACCAAATTTATGTGTAAATGTAGTACCGAACGTTACTCACTATTACCTACTACTAAACGGTTTTTTGCGCGTGCAGTTCATTTTATATGGTCGCAAATAGTTGTAACATGAAAACAAATATTCTTTTATAAATATTTTAACATTTTCAATAATATAATTAAATTGTTAATCACTGTGGTAATACATTGATTATATTAAAGCGACTAAACCGGACTAAACGAAATAGAAGATGAAATTAAAAAATATTTTGGTAATATAATTTAAGTAGAATAATTTTAGTAAAATGAAACTTCTAAGAATAATCTAAATTTTTTATCTGTAACATAAGTAGGGATGTTTTACGGCGGCGTAATCGTATACGGTGGAGCGAAAGAGACGGAAATAAAAGTTTAAGTTTAAAACCTCAGTTACACAATAGCAGTAACTCGTAGGAGTTCTTAAAACGGAGCACTAAAAGCAAGTGTTTCTCAGAGTAGTAGAGTTTACGCGACATTCCATGAAATCGTCCTAGTAACTGAAACCGAATACTAAAAACAAGAAAAATTTAAATTTTGCTTCAGAAGCAATAAAAAAGGTGCAGAAAAATGGTGTGAAAACGGTCCCATTTAAAAATGGTACGTGCATGAAATTTCCTTTAGCCCCAGTTCCACCAGCATTATCCCAATATAATGGGAACATGATGCAAACGCCAAAATCTAAACTTGCAATAGCCTTGACAAAAAACACTAAACTGAAAGTATACTTTAACGAAGACGTTTATTTAATTGACGGATTTCATTTATTACGGAGATTAGGTACTATAATCTGTAACACTACTGCTAAAGAAATTCATCTTATTTTTGATGTATATAAATCACCGTCCATAAAGGATGCAGAACGTCAAAAACGACGAGAGCATTGCACACCCTATCAGATTACTGGAGAAACCCAGAGTAGAGACAGTAATTTTCAGAAAAGCTTAAATAACATCGGCTTTAAAAAAGCATTTGTCGGATTTTTAGCCAAGCATTGGGAAAGTAATCATTTAGCAGTGATAATGTCGGATAAAAAAGTTTTTCTAACTGTGGGTGAATTGTGTTTGTCATATCATGTACAAGAAAATACTATTGTTAAAAGCATAGGACCTGATTTTGAATGTCATCATGAAGAAACCGACACGCGCATTTCCTTTCACCTTTGCAAAATTTGTTCATAACGTCGAGCACTAATTGGGGTCTCTGATACAGACGTACTTGTAATATTATTGGGCATCATGGATATACTGCCAGCAAAAGAAATATGGTTAACGTCATCAAATACATCTGAAGCGCTCAATTGCACTGAATTGTTCGTAAATTTAGGCTCGCAGCTCTGCAAAGCTTTACCATTTTTGCATGCCTACACTGGTTGTGACTACAACGCACCATTCAAAGGAAAAGGAAAAATCAGGCCATTAAATATTCTAAAATCAAATAAAAAATATCAACAAACTTTTGCTGAGTTAGCTGATCCCGATGATATAAACAATATCGAAAAAATGAAAACAATTCAAAAATTTACTAATCAGATGTACAACGTAAATAATGATGATGTCAATACTGCAAGAGCTGATATATTTAACAAAAAATATGGATCACAATCCACGCAAGGACCATTCTTGAAAAGAATACATGGTTTTGACTCGGCGAATATTCCACCATGTTGGAACTCTTTAAAACAACATATATTAAGAGCAATCTTTATCAATTCCATGTGGCTTTCTGCCACTGAAGTCAATTGCCAAAAATTTAATTCGGAATGTTGTGGCTGGTTGCTAAACATCAATACTAGTTCACTACACCCAAGTTGGTTTGAAGACGAACCAACACCTTTACGGGTAGAAGATGTGATACAAAAAGACGAACCTGCAGAATCAGAAGAACATAATAGTTCAGATGATAACATTTTAACTGATGGTAGCTCGGATTCTGAAGAATTTTGATTTATAGAAAAATAAGATCCTATTTTTTCGGCCGAACTACCCCCACTCTCACTTCCTTGAATACCAAACCCGTGTACACAGATGTTTTTAGTAATAGCAGACAGTGTACATTTTATTGTTCGTAAAATGTTCTCATGTAAACACAGGAAAGCACTTGCATTTAGTATTCGGTTTTAGTTACTAGGACGATTTCATGGAATGTCGCGTAAATTCTACTACTCTGAGAAACACTTGCTTATAGTGCTCCGTTTTAAGAACTCCTACGAGTTACTGGTATTGTGTAACTGAGGTTTTAAACTTAAGCTTTTATTTCCGTCTCTTTCGCTCCACCGTAACAATTACGCCGCCGTAAAACATCCCTACTTATGTAACAGATAAAAAATTTAGGTTATTCTTAGCAGTTTCATTTTACTAAAATTATTCTACTTAAATTATATTACCACAATATTTTTTAATTTCATCTTCAATTTCGTTTAGTCGGGTTTAGTCGCTTTAATATAATCAATGTATTACCACAGTGATTAACAATTTAATTATATAATGAAAATGTTAAAATATTTATAAAAATATTTGTTTTCATGTTACAATTATTCGCGACCAAAAAACCGACTGCACAAATGAACTACAACAAACGACTACAAAATGAACTGCACGCGCAAAAAACCGTTAGTAGTAGGTAATAGTGAGTAACGTTCGATACTACATTCACACATAAATTTGGTCGGACTGAAGAAACTGCCAGACTGTGACCTGGAAGACCAAGCAATTTGAAAAGTAATACGTTTTACCTTTAATTTGGCGTGAAATTTATGCTGTAACTGGATGGGTAAAAAGTGCGCTTCAGAATCTACCAGCTTATTTGGTCGGACCGCGCAACGCTCCAAGATATCACGCGGCATACCATTTTTATTTCGTTACACTGAGTGAGTTCGAGAAATTAAAGATGGTTAAAGTCATCCTGATACGCCAATCGCACCAAGATAGGGATTGGCAGACCAAGCTTTTTTGTATCTACTGGTAGTGAACTGTTACTACAAAACTGAAATTTTCTGTAACTCGATGAGTACAGCGTTTTTGCTGCCGCCGCCCGGACTATTATGTAACCTTCTTATATATTATGTGGGTTGAACTGACTCTATAGTTACTTATATTCTCATTATGATTATTAACTCAATACTTTGACTTTCCTAATAATTAAATATCATTACAATTCATACTCTTATTACTACTTATTATAAAAACATAAACTCATTTTCGTATAGAAAGAATTAACTAAAAAGGGTCATGATCTGAATATCAGTTTAAAAAATTCATCGAATAGATGTACCTTTTGCGAGTTTGGTTTAGTTGCTGGACGATTTTAGTAAGGAGTGATTTTACTCATATGTGTACCTAAAATAAGAAATTTGAGCGCGAATACGAGAATTCAGCGAGCAGCAAGTGAAATAATCGATTAATAAGTTGTCAATAAATTAGTAAATGCATATCATTTAACTTCTGATTTAAAACTGATTTATTGATAACATTACCACCAAGTATTCAAAGTTTATAAAAGACATAGAAATAACATCATAAAACGCTGTCCTACTTTCCTAATTACTTTTCAAATTCGCATTAGACTCAAAATTAATTAACTCCAGTTTGCAACTTTAATTCTTTCAAACTATATCACTTCCGTTTACTTCAATATGTTTCTTGTAAGTTCTTTGAGGCAAAGTTATAAACACTCGGATTGAACTTACAGTAACTTCATATATAAGTATACTTGGTTTTACTTTGTTGCATACTTCTTTAACTATTGTAAAGCTTTTAATTACTGTAACAGTTTTATTTAAACTTTGTCATTCTGAATGAGTAGTTACAACTACAGCCCTGTAAAACTTTACGGGCTCCTAAAAGAGACCTGTAAAATTCTACAATGCTCAGCAACAAAAAGCTATGGAAACTACTTTGTTGCTTAACCACAACACCATGACAAAGCCTAGCTATAAGCTGTGCTGCCGCCTTTGATTACGAAATGTCTTTTTATAAAAAAATATACAATTCATAAAAAAACGCTGGTAAAGGTGGAAATAAACTTTATGAAGGCTCGCTCCTTCGTCGCTCGCCTCACTAACTTTCCAGGTCGCCCGTAAAGTTTAATTTACAAAACTTGCCTCGTAAATAACTATTATTCACAATCATATTGCAATCTGTACATTTCTATCATTGTAAAAACCTTGCAAGCAAGCTAGTACTATAGCAAGAGTAAAGTGGTTAACAAATTCCTTTACATGTCTGTAAAACTGGCCAGTAGAGTCTTTGTCAAATTTTATTTGTAAATAATTTAAAACAAGATCTTTTATCCGATTTAAATTTAGATGTTAATAGATGTATTTAAAACGCTAAAAATATCTTTTTTATTTAATATTAGTTTTATTTTTATTTTTCGGTATTTTTAATAAATACGTTGGAATTAATTAATTTCCAATTTTACAATACTGAGAGCATACATTGCCATATGGGGCGAACCATGAAACCTTACTTAATGGAATTTATTAACAGTTTGTTGACAGAAAATTTATAAATATTTTTAATTTTGATTATTTAAATCTAATAATAGTAAATAAAATAGTATACATGTTTCGTTGGTAAAGTTTCCAAGCCTCGCGATATTGTTTGACCTCATCGTACTTTCTCGGTCGAACAATATCGCTTGGCTTCTAAAGATGGCCTTTACCAACTCAACAAGTTTCTCTTCGTAGAAAGATTCTACAACTAAAATATCTCTCATACAATTTAAAAAAAATCTTTCCATGTACAGCGAAGTTACAAAAACTTGGAATTCGCGCAAGAGTAAAGTAATTGACACCGAGAACCACGTGCTCCACAACGCCAGCAGCCTGCAATTGGAGAATCTGACCAGCCAACCACGATGCAGCACCAGCCTGGAGGAGGGACCGACATCGTAACATTTAAGCGCTTCACGCGAGACGCTCGCTCTCATTATTTTTCCGATTTTTTTGCCATAACCACTATCATATTTTGTTATTGTATATATTTGGATGAATATATGACTTTATTTTGTGTTATAATACTGCCGTATTATTGCGTTAACCTTTCTTTCCTTTTACTAGCTTTATTTGGTAACTCTGAATAACTACGAGCCGTTCAACGGTAACAATTGGCGCCCAACGTGGGGCCACAATTGGCCCCACGTACTTTTATTTTGCTAGATACCACAAAATTGCATTAAGAAAAATTGTTTAGAATCAAACATTATCACCAAATGTGAACTCTCTACTACATACGAAACAAAAAAATTATTGTTGGTACTGTAAAAATAAAAAAAAACTCTTGCCTAGAATTACTTAGTCTTATTTTAGTGTAATTTAATAACCCAAATATTAAAGAACAACAAAAATCTTTCCGAAAATCTATTTATGTCTCAATAACGCCCCCGCATTTTGTTGCTACTCTTCGTCAGTTTCTGAGTGAAGCATTCCCCGCTTCTAAATCAGTAAATAGAAAATCAGTCGAATCTTATATATTCCTGATGGATGGACTATATGGCAGCATTTTTTAACAATTTTATTAAAGATGCTGTTGAAGCTCATAAACTTTAGACATTTGTTGCAAAAAATAAACGTGGGCGTTAAATTAGTTTAATTTATAAAGTATCAGAGACATAGCATTGACTATAGTATTGCTAAAGTTCATATGGAAGTAAAGCGTTTTTTCAGGTATTTTTGTTTATTTAAATTTTACATTTACGTATCCAGGTCTTCTGTAATTATTATTTCCGTTATTTATAGTCAGTATGTATTAAATGCTCTACATCTGAAAATAAATATTTAACATGAACTTAACGTTGTTACAGCAAAATTGATTCAATCTTAGTTATTTTCCAAAATAGATTGAAGTAATAAGCAATCAAGAAATTGTCTATACTCTATACTGTTTCTTTTTATAACTTATAGTAGTAATACTTATAATAATACACCTTTCAGATGGAAACTGGTCATTTAAATTCGAAAATGCAGTATAAGAATCTAAAATTTGTATTCTATTTCAAGTTAAAAAAAAGCCTTTTTAAAACAATTACAAAAAAAACAAGTTTTAAAGATTCTTTTAAAACATGTTTAAAAAGAAATAGCTTAAAACAAGTTTTTTTAAACCAAAAATGTTTTAAACAAACCAACCCTGGCTAATAACAGAATTCCTAATTCAGATTCAGATTCATATTTGCATGTCGTAAATTGAGTTATCGATTATACATGCTAATGTTTCTTTTCATGCTAAGTTTCCTTTTTTACTTTTATCCAACTAAAGCAAGATAAATTAACGTAGGCGTTAGTGTCTATAAAAATCCATATTGCAGCAAGTAATTAATACAATTAAATTAAGAAAGCAATACTAAGCCTCTTATCTTAATATAAAATCTGCATGTATATCGAGAACGTGTTCTTGAAAGCAATTATTCACGCATATAATTATACGGTTGGCTGCCTATCACACACACATTTTTCAAAAAATTCTCAACTTTGCTGTATGAAGAAACGACCTCTTAGAATATTGAATAAGACATGCATGCACTTTGCAAGCAGAAAAGAGACATGGCAAAATGCAGCTCACGGCAAACAAATAAACAACTAAAATATACTAGATAGATACGTTTACGATTGGATTTATGTTTAAAACACTTGTTCAAAGGTATGTTATTAGGATAATTGCAGGTATTTGTGCTATAATAAAATGTCTGCGCTTGTCTCGTAAATAACTAAATGCACTGAGTCATAAAACTTTATAAACTAATTCAATTGAAAAGTTTGCTTTTAAAAAGAGAAAATATAAAACGTACTCAGAATCTTTGAATAATTTCTTTCGACCAAATTACGGGCAACTGACAATCTGAAAAAGAGATAGTTTTATCTGACATATTTGATTTTCTAGATGAAAATCACACACGACGAGTTGAACAGTCTGTAATACTGCGTCAACTATTGCTTCGACTGGGTCAAAGGCTTCGGAGATATGATTTTATTTATGCTGGAATTTTGTCAATGAATTTCTCTTCCGCTACTTAACTGACTGAGATAAAATATAAAATATGCAAAGTTTTCTTACTAGGCACTAGGTCGATAAGAAATCCATTTCGCAACATTCGAGAAAAATTTGACATTAGGAAGGGACAAGTTGTAATACACACCTATAGCATAGTGTCTCTGAGAATTTTAACTGAGGTTATCTTGGACCGGGAAATTTGAAATGCCATATTTATAAAATTTTCGAAGTGGAGACTGTATATCAAATTTGAGAGCAATCGGGTAAGTTATAAATTGAAAACCATTATTTTTTTCAGAGTCAAGTACGTCAACGTTAAACGCGGGTACGGAAAAGAGTAATGGAAGGGAATCCGCGAGACGGCTACGTGACGATATCGATGGACCTTTACTGTCGAATATATCCTGCATTAGTACTAATGTTAATGGTAATATTGTTTTCCGATTGAACTATTTAGCTCGAACAAATTAGGTGTATTTTAAAAATGTTTGTTCCTTAATACTTTCAGGTAACTACCAAATAAAAATATAGTCGAATTTTACATTTGTAATAGTTTTTAAAGATAAAAATACTGTTACTTATATTAAAGTAACGAGTTCCTTAAAATTATAGCGAAATATACGTAAGAAATGAATAATAAATAAATAAAAATCTTATTAGAGAAAGGAATGATTTCATAAGAACAGCATTTAAATTACAAAACTTACTAAGTAAAAAGCAGTAAAAATGAATTGAATCCAGCTTATTTATATTATTAGGTCGCTGATATGAATAAATTACTTTCCGGTTATCAGATAACATTATTTTATAGTTTCGTTCTTTATTTTATTTACTTAAAGTTTGGTAGATTTTGTTACTTATAATAAACTGATATTGTGTTGAAAACTCCGTTTTATAAATTATTAAATTATACTTAAGTTAGAATTCATTTTTAATTTTTAAGAACTAAATATAAAATAATATTACAACGTGTTTTATTTATGATGTTAGATGTTTTATTGAAAATATTAAATATCACCAAATTATTAGAGGTACCTATAAGTGGTTATACATGTCGTTGACAACTTCTCATTCACTAACTTTGAAGGATACCAACCTTGTAACGATTAATTTAAATGCCCCTGCACTGCAGTGTTTTAAATTTCTTATTTAATTTTTATAAATGCAGGTCTTTGTGGTGCTCTTTTGGTGCTTTCTATAGTAAGAAATAGTACAAATTCTTATATTTCGCATTTATATTATGTATTTAATTTAAATTTTTGTGCATCAAGATGAGTTTATATACTGTTACTCTACCGAGACCTTTATAAACTAAAATGAACAGTTTTATTTACCTGCGTTGGATAGATCAAAATTTTTATTAAGTGTACTTCAGAAATAAGGTGGGTGGAATAAAATCCCACTCTTTTTTAAAATAAACAGATATGGTTTTTAAAATTGTATATTCTGTTGTTCAACATTTACGGTTTTATTGTTTCAAATTTTATATTCTCTTTAATAAAATGATAAAGTGAAAGATTACTTTACAGGATTGAAAAACACCGAAAACCTTAGATTTAGATAAAAATGTAGTAAGGGTAAGGTAGTAATACCTGTAATAATTAATTAAACTAAATATAAAAAAGCATCAAAAATGTAATACTTTCAATATTGATTAAATACTGATCCGTGTCAGTGTGCATACCCTGCTGTGCCCCAGACATGCCGCGACAGGGATCTGTGTCGCAGTATATGTACTTATTTAGTTATTTCAAACTTCAGTACGAGCCGAGCATCATCCATGGGGTACACGTACGCTTGGTAAAATTAAGGGAAAGTTTCCAAATGTCTATAATTCGAACAATACCAGCATTGAGAGCAAAATAGCTGATAGCAAGTACGTCAGAATCTAAAAGATTTAAATGGTCTTGTAAAACTAAACAAACTGACCAAAAAAGATTGAGGCGGCACTTTATGCAACTTCTAGCAACTTTCAGACTCATATAATTGCACATATAAATGTTTAGTAAGTCGACATCATTAAAATACAATTTAGTCCACAGGGTCACTTATTACTTTCCGCTCAGCACGCGGATTACTAAAAGCATCAGCAGCGGAAATGGTCAGATATTTAAAGTCTTCTCTACTTTTGATTGATTGCTTTGATTAAGGTCTGATGTATAGAAAGTAGTTATACTTGCCTTTTTTCTTAATCATAGTCGTTCTTTCTTATGCTATCTCCTGTAAACAACTTACTAATCCTTAGATTTAATAAACCTTAGTTTCTCTTGCTTGTTTGTAATGAATAACTAGATTCCCCCGTTTGACAATAATACTTTCTTTTCTTAAAAACCGAACGTTTGCTGTAGGCATTAACTTTGCAGTATCAGAAAGCAAAAGACATTAAAGTGGTTGTACCACAGGGAAGCGTCTTAGGACCCTTACTGTTTAATATGTATATTTACTTTAGACATATCAACCATAAAAGCAACTTTAGCGATTTTTGCAGACGATACCGCAATCCTAGTACAATACAGCGACCTTACCACGTCTGCAGTGTTTCAAATATGCTCATGATTTAATAGCTGGAATATCCAAGTAAATCACACCAAATGCCAAATTAAAATATTTTCCTCAGAAAAAGTTACAACCCACCAAAAGTAGTAATAAATATTAATCCCAATCAAGGAAATCGTCACTAAAACCTAAGTGTACCATCCTGATGTATAAATCACTAATAAGACCTTTAGTTTTATATGCATCGCTCATCTACAGCAATACAGCCAAATCCAACCAAGAAAGATTACAAAGACTCCAAAGCAAAATTCTGCGGTTCGCAGCAAAGGTCCCCTGATATATTCATAACGCGCAATTACACGAACCTGGTTTATCAATAATTCAATACTTACATGTAAGTGCGAGTGCGATATGGTGCAGTACACTATAAAATATTTAGGAAGAGACAATCTTCATTACAGACTAAAACGTAAATAAAACAGGACTTGTATTTATTTGAAATCGACAATAACTAACTAAAAGCCAAAAGAGCAAATGTCATACCAACATGCGCTTACCTCGTATATATTTGTTACTAACAATGCCACGAGTAACATGTAATTTATTGTTGAACTAGGAAATAAATTTATCAAGAAGAAAATTCCTTCATTATTAATATGTTGAGTTTTCCTTCCAAATACACTCTTTAAAACTTAGAATTTAAAAGGCATTCTATACTTCTTTGGAAAGTTTGGAACTATATATTTTTTGCCAGACTTGGATTAATGAAATTTTGGTGCATAAGTTATTAAAAATCTTAAATGCGGTCCTGTAAGTCTGTGTTTTTCTTTTAATTCAAAATTATATTGGCATGCGGTATAAATAAACCTCATGAAAATATGTTAAAGGTCATCTTTTAAAATCTTTCCAGACTAGTGGAGTCGTCTCGTATAATAAAATAATAAAGAATTATAGCTTCCATCGTAAACAAGGATATTGTTTAGACAGGTGCTTGCAGCGCCAAATGATTCCGTTGTTAAAATCTAAACGATTGACATTTTTGATTAGTGTGAAATCATGTTTTCAAACTTTCTCATATACGTTTCAATTTTTTATTCCCCGAAAATATTATAAAAATCTATTTTGTTTCGAGGAATGATTGCTTGTATGATTTAATGATAAATGATTTAAATAAACCATCTGCACTTCAAAATATATTCCGTCTGCAATTTACGCTGCAAGAAGCATTGCGTTCCAGACTTCTTTGTGTGAGAAACATTAATTTTGATTCGCTTAAACAAGATCATGCGATTCCTATTGGCCAATGTAAAAGTGCGCCCCGCTAGAAAACATTCCGATATAGTAAAATAACCCTGAGCTTTAGTTCAGTTGATATTAAGTCTTCAGATAGTACAGTTGACGTCGAGTCAAGCTACAGAGTTGGCGTTTAGCCTTCAGTTAGTTTTCGTATTCAGTTGATTTTCAGTTTTAATTAGAATTTACAGTTTATAGTTAGTAAAAGAATACAGACAAGGCCGGGCTCGGATTACGTGCTAATAATTAATAATAATGAAGTTAATAAGTCAAAGGACGGAGTTTAAAACAACAAGTCTCTTCGAGAGCTTCAATTCGGATAGCGGGTCTCGTACCCTAAAGTGGCGTCCGTTCGGACAATGGGTGTTCACCTCGAGTTAGCGGGCTTGTTCCAGTATTCTAGTCCCCGCGTTATTATCGAATAAAGCTAACTAAGTTGTGTGATTACCGTTTTGTGTTTCTTCGCTAAATACAGGAAGCTTATTGGCTTCAACCTACCGTTTTAGTTTTGTGTTAATAAAATTAACCAAATCCCGTTTCCGTTCGTTAAAAGTTCAAGTGAAAATTCAATCTATTATTGAATTTTAAAGTTTGTTTCTCTAACGCATTAAAGAATAATTCAGAAGAATAATACTTGAAGAAGAGAATTTAAAGTATTTGAAAGTAGGGGAGAGTCTGGAACAGTGGCCATGCAGGAACAGTGGCCACCTTCCCGCCATTTTCTTATTTATAAAGATTAGGTGCTGTCATCTAGCACAGAATGTACCAATAGGACAATGAGTATATTAACAAAGTTTTTTCCATTTTAATCTCAAGATTTTTATTTTAAAACAAACTCAACATGAAATTGTATACTTAAAGTAAAATACAACAGGCAAGTGAAATAATTGTTAGTGGCTAAATAATTAAAGGAACTAGCGTTGACCGCTTATATCTACTACATGTAAATATTTATTGGTATATTTTGATTGTGTTGGGTAGTTTTTGTTTTTTCCTAATTTTTAAAAAATGTAGTTGATGGTACAGTGGACATGTTAAATGTAGATACAGTGGCCACTTCTTTGTTATATAGGTCACTGTACTATTATTCAATACAATATTTATTTCAGATATTATTTCCTAGATGTTCCTGATGATTTGTACATTATTTATCTCAACCTCTAAAAAATAGGCGGCACTACTAGAACAGCAAATCTGTTTTTCCCATTAATTTATCTATGTATAATGTTTGTTAGCTTTTGACTGGTTTTTAAAATTTAAGTTGCCTTTTTTTAATACCAATTATTTTTTACGAAATAAATCATTATTCTGTAAACATATATGTACTTGTTTTTATTATTCCCATCTCCTACATAGTAGTGTCCACAGTAACATACTCTAATTGCCACTGTACCATCACTGTAGGTACAGTGGCCATTTTTGTCTTAAATTCTTCAAACTCCAAAATCTTTGTTATAATTTTATTTTTTCAGTTCTAGAATGTAATGGTGTAGAAGTAAAAACAGCGTTTGTTATCTAATGGTAACAGATTCTATAAAAAAGGGTTAATTTTGGTTGTTATTGATGTTATTATAAAAAGGTGGCCACTGTTCCAGACTCTCCCCTATAGCCTTCTAATAACGAATTTCAGTTATTGATAAAATTTGAAATTAATAATTAAATTACTGGAATTACTGCAGTTTAAGAATTTTATTATGGTGGTTCAGTGCCGAATTATTATAGAAATAATTTTAGTAACTTCATTCAAGAAATTTCAGTTCACCGTTGCAGCATCTTTACCAAAATTCAAAGTTTTAAAAGTTTAGTGAATAAGGTATTTTAATGCGAGGTGTTTTGTGACATTTTGAAGAATTGTAAAATTCTACTTCTACATCAACGATATTAAGGATTTTTTGTTCGATAAGAGTAAGTTTATGTAACTGTGAAATATATTTGTATTGTTTTTGTTTCATCGAATGTTTTTGTAATTTTACGTATTTTGGTCCTTTGAATAAGAATTCTTACCAAGGTTTTTTATTTTACTATTAAAATTATTACCATCAAAACTTCTTTATTGTCATCGGAGATAATCCGATATTTTTTTATTTTGGAATAAATGAATTTATAAATTAAACATTACCGTATTGAAAATGTACCTAGCATTAATTGAAATTATTTGATAACTTAATTTGTGTTAACGTCAAACAAACTAATTCTAATTAGTTTATTTTTTAATCTTGAATCAACTTAATCTAGCCCATTGTTATTTGGGGGCATGTCAGAATAATTTCAAATAACTGGCGCCAATTCTTTTTTGTGACTTTTAAAAGCCTTACTTTTCCTTATAATCTGTGTGTTATGGAAATTAATATCTACATCCTGAGCTATAATTTGTGAAAAGATGTCTTAAAGAAAGTCGGAGCATTTTATTACAGTAAGTATCATATTTTGTATTCGGTAAGAAATTTACAAACCTTATATTCAGAATAAATTTGAGTAGAAAAACCTTTGTTTCAAGTTAACGTTTTGTAATAGGTTGTATTCATCTTCCCACGATTTTATTGGTTTAGATCAGATGTTATGTTATGTTCTGTATAGTGGGCGCATGGAAACGGAGTTTGTTTGCTAAACAAAACGAAAATACAATTCTTTTTCTTTGACAAATTTTTTTTTAAAGAGGATTTAAGAATTATTATATACATATGCGGGAGTTTCCTTTTAGGTCGAGTCAGGAGAGGTTGTTGATTGTGGTTGATATCTTGATGGTAAAGAATGTCCTCGAACAATAATAGGAATTTATACTTCTTTGATCTATGAAAAAGCCCACTAATTAGGGATTTAGCATCTAGAAATTGAATAATAATTCGTAGTTCACTGTTCACTGGTTTTTCTTATTCGCTGGAGGTTTTTCTTTTTCTCCGCTTTTTAAATAAGACGTCTATCTGCTATAGACAATTTTCCTGTGAATCCCGAAATGATGAAACTCCAAGTTTAAAGTCCATTAAATATAAATTAACTATTAATACAATTGTTATTTGAAGGTTTAAAAGATAATATCCTTTAATAGTATATTAAAGAACGAGTTTCATAAGGCAAGATTTATTGCACGAGTCAAAATTTAGAAAACGAGCCGCTTGCGGCGAGTTTTCTAAAGAACGAGTGCAATAATGACTTATGAAACCAGTTTTTTATGCTATTTTTTCTATTTTGCGTCTTTTATTCCTTTTTTAAATAAAAAAATTGCAATTTCAAAATTTAAGGATTTTTGTGGTAGTTGACAACACTGTCATGTGACATTTGAAAATTCATTGATTGACAGAAAATTGAGTGAAATTTTTGTCAATTTTCTGTTTTTTCAATTTTTTTTTCATTGCTACCAACATTGAAAAAGTTGGGCTATTAAAGCACTCAAATGAGCTATTAACGTACCGTTTTGGGTGCTTTAACAGCTTTATTATAGACGCAAAATAGAAAAAATAATTTTTAATAAGGGTTTTCCTTTCAGCATATATGGTTTAATGTGCAATTTGTTATTAACCGATTAAATATATATGTATATTAGGTTTAGGTTGTTAGCGTGGTGCGCCGGGAATTTTTTGACAGCATGAGTAGGCAATTAAAAATATAATCTTAACTTCAAAGATTTCAAGTTTATAAATTATAGTAACTATAAATAATAAACCTGTTATAAATTATAATAACTTTAACAACTTTCCAAGTTTCATTGTTGATACTTGTAGGATATCAAACTGAGCTTTAATGGTTTAAGGGAATCAGTTAAGCCAATTAAATGATTAATTTGCTGGTCATCAGTTTAAGCATCACTTTAAAAAGATACTCTTTGCAGAAAACACAATACTTGAATTATATTGGCTGATAATTATTTTAAGTCTACATCAGTAGTAATAGTAGAGTGCTCCATACTTTAAAACTCGCTTAAAAATGAATTATGTGGGGACCTCGGGGTTACAAGCTGAAAATTATACCGAATGAAGCTTAGGTCCTAATGGTTCTAAATCCGGAATTTGTCAAACATTGGACCTTGAAATTCGAAATTTGAGATATGTACATGGCCGTAAAATAGAGAAAAAAGGCATTGTGTTGGTGAAATTCAAAAATAATTTTTCAAATCCGCGTGGCACTAGCATGCATCTCACTTTCTTACGCAGCTCCATCTCACACGATCGCATCGTTTTAAATGAACATGTTCAGTTTGCATTCTTAATTTGTTTTCAGTTTCAAATTTTCAGTATTCGTTATTTTATTACATATATTGAAGTTGCGCCAAAAAACTAAAATTACTTTATCATGTTTTGGGAATGAATAACTTTGAAATTAATTAATATTGTCGCATTTCCTGGAGAACGTATGACAATTTCATTTTCTGAAAACGTGCAATGGTTTGTAAATTGGTCAAAAATAATAAGTCGATGTACTTTTCACTATCAGTATTTGTTTTACTTGTATAGCTTGTATAGCATCATTTGTGCCATATAACATTTTTGCGATTACCATTTTCTGCGTCCGATATTGCATAACGGATTTGAGAATCTACTTTTCCAGTTATAAGCTCCCTTATTTCGGCAGCTTTCAAAAATGTTTTTAAAGTTTTTTTGGTGGCACAAAAGCAGGTTCCTATTTTTTGCACACAAAACACAATGTTCCATGATTTCACTCTAATTCACTTTCTAAAGTGACACTTTCGGCAATGTCCATTGTGAAAGAGTTTCGGGAATATGCAGTTGAATCATTATGCAATAAATTTAAGTTAATAACCAATTTTACCGTAGTTTCAATTCACCAGTCTTAATTCAATATAATATCAAAACACTAAAATTGTTGAAAACTAATCACAAATGAACCGAATGCCCCAAAAATCTAAACAAGTGATGAAGAAAATAATATACGTATTAACACTTTCTACTTTTATAAAAGTTTAAGAAAAGAAGTTTCCTAAAATGTATTAAGTGCAGATGTTAAAAGTACCGACTTATTATTTTTGTACAATTTAATTTACAACCTTTAGAAAACTCCCATTTAATTTCAAAGAGATATTTATTCCAAAAACACGATAGAGTAATTTTTTTGGACCAAATTATAATTGGACCTATTATAATTATTGGGCCTATAATAATATAACGAACACTAAAAATTTAAAACTGAAAACAAACCAAAAGAATGCAAATTGAACATTTTCATTGAATACAATGCGATCGAGTGAGATGGAGCTGCGTAGGAAAGTGAGATGCGTGCTAGTAACACGAGAACTGGCCAAGTGGTAGGGTGTTTGTCAAAAAGTTACATTTTCTACCTTACATTTAATTGAATATTTTCTTTACTCGTAAAAATGTACTTAATTATTTGCTGTCGTCACATAGATAGGCCACAATTTTATAAAGAATACTTTTTTCGATTAAGACTTTAGTTTCGAAGGCAGGGCGATGTAAACTGAAGATTTATTAAAATTGAAACGGATGAGGCAGTTAGAACCGAGATATGCACTTGTTCTTAGTATTTCGTCTCATAAGCGCCAATGTTATTTTAAAATTTCAAATCATTATAAAACTGTATACCCTACAAAATTATTTTTGAATTTCATTTCCGATTTTTGACAAATTTCGGATTTAGAACCATTAGGGCCTATTCTTCAATCGGTATAATTTTCAGCTTGTAACCCCGAGACCCCCACGGATGTTAAAATAAATTCCACCGAGCACTCTACTATAACATCAAAGGAACAAAAACATGATTTAACAAAAATTTATTAAAATTAAATGAAGAACAACAGAAAAAAAATTATTCTCCTATATTCCAGATATAAGAAACAAGATCAATATAAAATTCAAACTTGTGAACAATAATTAGTAACATGGGCGCATATAGTAAATCATACCACGCTAATAAACTATCCTTTACAGTAAACATTATATGTGGTAACTAATAGTGCAAAAGTAAAGTAAAAATTGCTTTTTGTGCAACAAAGTAGGAAAGTTGGGCTTCCTTTCGAGAATAAATTTTACACACAACAACTAAATTATTAAACTTTCCTTTTCAGTTACCTATATAGTTTTTCTACAATCTTTAGAAAATGAGAAAAAAATAAATAAATTTGAAAACACGACTAGCTAAAATTTAATAATTTTAAGTGTTTGATTTATTAAAGTTTGAGTGTAAGATTTTGAGTGTAACTTTTTCAACTCTGCTTTTTATATCATCTTCGTCTGGTTTTAATGTCGGCAAGCAACAAACAAAATCAATGCACATTTGAATGCACAGTTTCTCTAAAATTAATTTTTGACGTAAAAAATGTGAAATAATTTAATTAATAAACATCGTTTTTCAAAAAAGTTAGGTAAACAAGCATTTAACATTCCTAGAGTATTCATTTAAAACCAAAGTTATCCATTGTTATATAATTTATGAAAAAAGCAACACATGTTTTTTGGGGTACACTTTGACCTTAAGAATAAACTTTATCTGATTCTCTTCGTAGATTTTTAGATTTACAATTTAATACACTTCCTACACGTTCAAAATATATTCTAGGTTGTATAAGTAAAACTTTGTTGAATTATCCTTTCGGGAAACAAACCATTTAATTAATAATTAATTGAGTTATGTTTGCTTTCGTAAATCACTATTTTTATTCAACAGTTAAATAACACTCCTATGCATAAATTTTTAATGTACAAATATAGACCACAATGATTGCATCTGGAAAAAAACCAAGAAATTAATTTTAAGTATGTTGATAACATGCAAATGCTTTTATTAACTTGTTTATTTAAAACAACATGGTTTTCTACATAATAATTCTTAACGAAACCCATAGCTTATTTTAAAATCAGATCTAATTAGTCGGTTTGGAAGTGGGAATAAACAACACACCTCTTGAGAAGAGTTACACAACCACATTTAGAAGCTACCTAATTAATTTGGTTACGATATTTATTAAACTTGATTGCTATACCTATGGCGAAAATATATCATAAAATTTAATTTAAAGCCTGAATCACTATTTGCTAAATTTTACTTTGTTTTTCGTTTTTTCTTGGAAGAGTTTATAAACATTGGTATTGAAATGAACACAACTGAACAACCAGTAGGTGAAATTCCAATATATTTTCATATAAAAATTCCTTGCAAAATGTTGACTTCACGTTTTCCACATTCTTCGAAAATTATTATTGCTAGTGTAGGCGTTTTATATGTAGCATATCCAGATCTGGAAACAAGATCAAAATTAAATGATATGACATCAACCAATCTGGGTAGTCAAAAGATTATTATACAATATGAATAATCCTTCTATTGGTAAAAGTATTTTATTTAGAAGGACTCTATTTAGTAAGTGGGTCATTCTACCGAATAAAAAATCCAACTTTGGAAAATAAAGTTGTATTTTTTTTATTATTTCTATTTATAACAAGTATGACGAAATAAATGACAAAAAACATATTGTCGTGCTCATATCCAACTAACGCAAATACCAGAAAAATATGTAAACAGTAATGAGTTTTGAAATATAATATAAATACAAAGGTTAATTAAAGTTTCACAAGTTTTATTAATATCTTAACCTGACAATATTGTTTCGACACTTTGTGTCATTATCAAAGGTAGATAAGATTGATAAACAAAATCTTATCTACCTTTGATAATGACACAAAGTGTCGAAACAATATTGTCAGGTTAAGATATTAATAAAACTTGTGAAACTTTAATTAATCTTTGTATTTATATTATATTTCATGATTATGGAGTTCCACAAAGTAAGGCTGGAGACAGTAAAAGTAATGAATTTTAAGGAACACAGAAATGAGGAAATTTAATATTGAGAAAAAAAAATTAAGAAAAATTATTATTAAGCTTCTTGGTAATTAAACTGATCACCTAATTAAGTGAAAAAGCTAATTAATTTTAGGTGAATTTAAATCATCAAGTGACGTTCCGTGAAATAAACAAACAAAGTTACGTATATGCACTTTGAGTTTAGATTATTACGGATCTCATGTTCCAAAAATTCGTCAAAATATGTATTGAACTGATAGCTTGTGTGAGACATTTATTTTCCGTATGACAATTTAGCCTCTTTAGTGATTAATTAATAGTAAATGATAATAGGTAATGTCTTAAATAAGTTCCTTTTTAAATTCTTTGTAGGAACCTAAAATGTAGTTACGAAATACGAAAGAATGTGTAGCCATAAATTAGTCACCTTTCTGACCCTACATCTGTATTTTAATGGTTTTTGTCACACCCTCTGAAGCTAGAGAAAACACATATTCAAAAGTTTACAAGAATTAGGGTTGTTAGGGAATCAGTCGGTGATAAGTATTATGCGAGAACGGACAGTTGCCTTATGGTAGTGTCGAGCGAATGGTCGGGCGGCTTCGAACATATAAAAGGCCTTTACCGGTTTCGCGTGTGTTCTGTATTGAGACTAAAAACGTAGAGATGCGTAATGCTAATATTTATGGTGTTTGTGGTACGGCACTTAGAAGTGCTGGTACCTGTTTTGTTGTTATCATTTGGCAACGTGAGTTGTTGCTTGAATTGTGATTGTAGGCCAATGTGTGATATTGGCTTTATGTTGATGTCAGCAATTGCTGTATTATATTGATGTGTTGGCAATTGAGGAATTGCCTGTTGTTGTGTTGATTTGTTAGCAATTTGGTAGAATTGCTGTTGTTGTTGACGATATGTGAATTGAGCTCTGTAAAATTAATCGCACAGTATACTGTTTGCTTGGAGACGGAGAAATGGGCGCATTTCAAAGTCTGCCTCGACCTGGGTAATTAATTACAGTTACACCAGTGGCCCCAGCTGGTCACTGGGCAGTCTTGGGCTGCTTATTCCCCTCTAGTTTCCTGTATGTCAATCCCGACGAAGGGCGGTCTCGGGGGAGGTGAATACATGACGGTGCCCCAGTGTGTACCTGGTCCTGTTAGCAATTCGGCTAAAAGGCGCCCGATCGCAAGCATCTGTTTCAGATCATCATGAACGTGGTAGTGCACTCCCGAAGACTCCAATCATCCAGAAGCAACGTGAGACGGCACGGGGATCCCCAATCCCCCTGTAAGTACTGCTAATTTCCATTTAAATCGTAAGCGACTAATTTGTTGTAATTATCTTTTCATGTGTGCCTTAATCCGGCTCTGTGGTATTTTACGTTTTGGTCTCTAAATGGAACGCATATGAACTGCTGCTAGTGAAGCGTAACCGACCGTTCCCGCCCACTCAGGACCAAGCAGTCACACGACCCGAAAGCACCTGTCTAATGTAACATTCAGACTTGGGATTAACTTTGATTTGTGAGAATTAGAAATTCTTTAAAATAAATGTACCAAAAGAACGTTTAACAAAATTTAAATCATTATTGAATTACGCCTCCGGCCTACACTTGAAATAATTTTAAAGTAATTACGTAGCTTGATATCGCAGAAACAGGAGCGACGGTACCAATTCTGATACAGATAAGTTTAGCTCTCAATTTTGTTGTTTTAAACTCCAAAAGAAAAATCAGCGAATATACAAGCATCGCCAAGGGCGGAGCAAAGGTGTTGGCTATATTTCCGGTAGATTTCAAATTATATTTAACGTATACATAAAATTGCGAAGAGAAATTGTGAAGTAAAGAGGAATGGTGCAAATATAAGTAACGAATTATAAACGACAAATGCAACCTTTTCTGTTAGGTGTAATTGTTTATTATTCATAATTATAAAAAAAAGCATGTAGAAATTATGTGAACGTAATCTTATAAACATTTATCGACTACTTTATATAATTTACATCTAGAGAAGTATACAATTCCGTAAAGTAACAGCGCACACAACGTGATTTCAAGCTCTTCAGATTTCAATTATTTTTATAGTTCTATTTTTTGGTAATAGTTAAAAAAATTATTTTACAATTATTGACAGATTAAAGATATTTTTTTAATGAAATAGTAATGAAATAAAATTGCAGTAATCTGTTTAATTGCAAATGGTAGAATGGTTCGAGTATAAAAAAAAACACAAAACATTTAAAATTGAGATATCGATGTTGCATAAATAAACTTCCATTAAAAGTTTATCTTTTCCTGCGTATATTTGTCAATTTATTTAAGGTTGTCTTTTCTCAGTTGTTATGGGTAATCACATCACCTTCTCAAGAAAACAAATTACTACTGAAAGATTTACAGACCAGAAACCTTTAACGTAAATACTATCAAATCGAATTCTTATTTATGTATCCGGAACTTTTTCGATTTACCCTTCTTGAAACGGAAGTATTCAGTTTTTATTTTTTCTCGTTGATTAAAGTTTATTTTAAATACATATGTGTGAAAATTAAACAAGATTTTATATACACCAGTAACCAGTACTGTGTTTAATGATTTGGTTGATTTTCTATAATAGAACAGAACTTTTTAGAGACTACACATAAATAAAAAAATAGTTATTTGTGTATTTCGTGCGCGAAGTACTATTTTGGTGGTCAAGAATGAAAGCCATTTAAGGAGCCGTAGCCGAGTCAAAATCTCATTATATATCACCAAAGTCATTTCGAGCACGAATTGCACACAACGTTTTTTCTACAGCGTTATTAAAATAACCAAAAAAGTAGAAAAAAAATCATAACGAATAACACAAGGAAATTTCTATTTTAGCGCAAAGTGGGCAGTTTGCTACGGAAACGACGCGACGTTGCTCAAATATGCATAAATGCACAAAATCGAATCGTGCACGTTGTCAAATAAACAAAACCAAGGTGGCATTTTGCATACGGATATTAATCAAAAAATGTCATCCTTTTTGGACAGCTGTAGAAAATAGTAATTAAACTATTAAGAGCGGTAGGTACGCTTTACCAGTCAAGGCTAAGGAGGAGGTCTCCATATTAGCCGAGACTAGTGGTACCTAACGTCCGTAATGCTTTTACTATTTTTTGTCCGATCGAATCTATGAGTTATTTGTAAACATCTAGAGTAAACATTAAAAAAATCACACTGAAAATGTGAATTTTATTAAGTCGGTTAATGCGCTTGGTTGTTATGGAGAAAAGTAAACAAAAACAATTTTTGTTTCAATTCGGGCGAATTTTAAAATGATAGTGAGTTTTTTTCGACTTAAATGATGAGGTACTTTATTAACTTGCCATGGGCGGTAAGTTAAACTTGCCGCCCTGTAAGCAGAGCTTGTAAATGAACGAAAGCGCCCGATCGGGCAAAAAACTATTTTATTATGTTTTGATGTTTAAGATCAATTTCGATTTTGTTTTAATCTTTTCGGAATAAGCTTTTTCATCAGTGAACTATGCAATTTTCGTGTTTTTTTCGATTAAACTTTCTCACCACGGTCGTCAGAAAACATATGGAAAGCAAAATAAAGCATTATTCGATTAAACAAATCCAGATGTTCTACAAATATCCCTACATCCCTATTAAATTGTTTTTTATAATTTCTACCCCAATTGGCTAGCATTTTCAGTATTTAATTCGCATTTTAAGACGACCTTGTTTTTCACCATTAATTGTTCTTGATTACGTTAATTTCTAGAACTCTTCACTAAAATTAAATATAACGACCATTTTCGAATTATTATATACCTATGCATTTAAAACATGCCCACGATTTAAACGCGCATTATTCTCAAGGTTTTGAGTATTAACATGATTCACTTGCGACTTACGCATTAACATATTACATGGTACTACGCAATAAATAAAAGATATACAGTGTCTGCCATAAAGTTGGATGCATATGAGAATTTTTTTAATATTCCGATTGGAAAAAAACTTTGTGGAGCAATCACCTCTGCTTCTAAAAATACTTGAAATACGCCATGTCAAAGGTGACGTTAGGTATCTGTCAAATTCGCTATTTAAAAAAAAATCGCCAATCACCTGATTTGTTAAAATTAGGAAAAATTTAGGAAAAAAAAGAAAAATATTTCTAATGACATTTACGTTCACATACCGAGTTTGAACGAGATATTCCGACATAAGGAATATTTTATTTTTTAACATTTTTTAATACGTAGCTAATTATTTTTTAAGTAGCAGTTTCGTGTTAAATTACTTAATTTACAATTACAGCAATTCTTGTATTATTCAAACGTAGCTTAATAAAAAAAGATTAGTAAAATTATGAGTTATTTTCTTGGAAAATAATCCAGAACTTGCCATTTTTTTTCTTGATAATTTTAATATATTTAAAAAATACCTACATTATTGAATATTATTAGCAAAATATGCTATGCACTTGTTGTCTTTCCACTCATTTAAAGCGTTTTTAATGATTTCAAAATAGTCAGTTATCGGGGTGTATCAAAACACGGGGTGTAGGTTATTTTTTAACAAATAAGATAGTTTCTCGCCGATTTTTTTGAAATAGCGAATTTGATAGATACCTAATGTCACCTGTCAACATCAAATATCAAATGTTTTTGGAAGAAGAGGTGATTGCTCCACAAAGATTATTTTTAATCAGAATATTAATAAATTTCCCATATGGATCCAACTTTATGGAAGGCACTGTATATATTTATTAAATAGGTAGATTTAAATGCGCATTATAATAAAACTTAGTACGAATTAAGTGTTTTTGAGCATTATTGTGCATTTATTCGTTGTAAGGCTAAAATATTTTTTCAATTCACCATAAAAGTTTTATCTGAAAACACACTGTACATACTAAGGATAATGTAATTAAGATCTTGTGAATAAATTATTCTAATGGAGTTTTATTGAAAGTTATGGTGAAATAATTTAAAAAACATGCATTGATGCTCTTTGTGTAATAGAAGTAATGTTCGTTAATTACTTTAGGGTAACAATATATCACTATTAAGGCATTTATTTTTTGTCATAGCAAAATATTTTATAGATGTGAATTAATATTAATTATAGTGTTAAAGTTATCGGTTTCTAATTAACAAATTAATTGTTATTTTTTAATGCAGACTTTAATTAGTTATTTAAAAAATATTTCTTATAATGTTCAAAGCAAATGCTGTAGTGTGGTGTGCATTGTAGTAATTGAGTGTGCTTGCACGAATTACAGCTGTTTTAAAGCATACATTTTGCGTCGGCAAACTAATCCAATGTGTCGGCGACATATTGAATTACATTACTTTACTCTAATTACATTACATTACTTTAACCAGACAACGTAATGGTACATTTAAAGCAAACTATTATAAAAAACAAATTCATTCAGGTCGTTATTTAAATTGTGATACTTCAAACAAATACAAAATTTCAGTAATAAACAATTTAACAGATAGAGCTTTCATTTTACCATCAAAAGTATCCCACAAAGAAAATTTAAACAATATCAAAAAATATTACGAGAAAATAATTATTCAATAAATTATAGTGAAGAATTTATAAATATATAAAATGGATCAAACAAAAAAATAGACTTAATAAACAGTATGACCCGTTCGCATTACAACCTAATTTATTTGATAATAATTTCAATAACATAACAATATACAACGCAAATGAACAAATACATATCAATAAAATAATTACTTTACCATATATACCACAATTATCAGAAAAACTTGAAAAAACTTGACAAAGCTTCTTTTGAGAAGCGAAACGTAATAAATAATATTTTATCCTTTCGACGTCGTTATTTGAAAAATCGAAATATTTACCGATGGCAGTAAAATCAACGACCAAGAATTACCAAGAACTTAAAGAACGAATGGGACATAAACTTTAATTGGGTCAAATCACACAGTGGTGTCATGGGGAATGAAAACGCCGACAGGTTAGCCAAAGAAGTTATAATAGGAAAATGAGTGGGAGAGTGCAAAAAGTGGTAGTTTAACAAGAAATTTTTTTCTAATATAAAGAATCGATTGAAACATATAATCAAAGTGTCACCTAACTGGACATCCTTAGTGACGGGTCATGGAAAAACAAGAAATTATCTCCATCGCTTCCACATCATAAGGTAGATGAGTCTAATAAATGCGTGAGTGGTAATGGTGAACAAACAGTCGAACACTTGTTTTACGAGTGTACATTGATAAATGTTTAAAGAAGTATGCTGCGTAATAACATTTTAATTAGAAGGGGGAACTGGTCCCCAGATAAATAATCGTAAGAAAATGAACATTTGTACTAATTTATTAAATTTGAAAATAGTATAAGGGTATGTCTCAGATAACTTGAAAATGCAGTGTCCCCATCAGTGTTTTTCTTTTAAAAATGTAAGTAGTCGAAGAACTTGATATAATGCGGTAACAGATTTAACTACTTTAAATATTTCAGCAAAAGAAGAATTAAATTGTGTTTATTATTTTCCCATTTTTACATGTTTAGCTATGAAATGTCACATAAGTTACCTGTCCCCAACGTAATTATTTTTTTACGAACGCAGTCTTTTTAAATATAGATAGCTTCAGATGAATAATTGCCCCACTGCTAAGTTAAAACAATGTGTTTACACTTATTTTAATCACATATGTAATTATTTTTACTGTAACAATTGTACGACAGTTGATTAATTCTTGAAAGCCAGAAATTCGGTCACATAGGTTACCTCAACTTGAACGAAAGATTTCTCAGCCTTTCTTGCTTGCCGTTAAATTAGTTTGCCCTTAACAAGCAACAGTGAGGAAGCCTTGTTTATTCGCAATTAATAAAAAGTTTGTTGATTTATTTATAGAAATATATTATAAAGAAGCTTGTTTGGCGCGTCCCCTAGGTTACCTATGTTGATAGGAAGATTCACCAATATTCTGTTAGTAAATTAGTGCATGGTTATTTTGAGGCTATAGTGCTTTTGGGAGGAAAATACAGTTCTGCATGGTCAACTAGAAAGCGGGATTTTCAAATTAATTAAAAAAAAGGCATATATGTTATCGTCACGTAAGTTACTAAGCTGAAAGTAATGTATGTGACTAATAACATATTTATAGAAATAAAATACTAAATCAGTCAGTTTTAGTTAGTATTTCTATAGGAAAAGCCTGATCTTAATGAATAACAAAAAAATTATGATTAATTTTAAAAATGAATATTCATTTCTGTTCAAGTGACTTATGTGACAGTCACGTAAGTTATGAGACATTCTTGTGCATTAAAATAAAATAAAATAAAAATGGTGCTCTGTTGTGTATTGATTTTTATTTAGTTATCCGTCTACTATCCATGTGTTAAGCATTTATTAATTTGTAGTAAAGTTAAAATTTAAATTCTTTCCTCTGAAATTTTCAACTTATATGAGAACGACCCATAAACTTTGATGTTATAACTTTTTTTTCAATATTTTAAGTTAATTACGTATAGTTGACTTACTAAGCTATTTAAATTAGTTAACATAGTTAATATTGAATTGTATACGGTGGTGTATTTAGGATGGGGGGACTATCGGGATGAAGCCACCCCCCCCCCCGAAATTTTGTAATAGTGTAGAAATCTATCTTATGTGATAATCTAGGTATTGTGATTCGGAATTTTTAAAGAGTAGTCCCCCACCGAAAAAAATTAACTGCATGTATTTATATTACAAACACTGTAATGAGACCGCCCAAATAAATATATTTAAAAAACTACTGGCATTTATTGGTATACTGGTATTTTTTGGGAATATAAGTCCTCTTACCAACATTACGATTCCCTTCCCGCCGCTCTCGTCCGTTCACCCCTTACACCCTGTCCGAGACTTCACTGCGAGTATTCCGGGGAGTCTCATCCCGTACATCATTTTCGCTCTTTCCGAGGCCTCACTGCGAGGAGTATTTTGGCAGGTCCCGTTCCTTGCATTCTTTACCCGGCCCGTCCGTTACTATCCAACACCCCGTTATCCGACCCCGTATTCCAACACCGTACCCGCACGCTGTATTGCAACCCGCTTGCTTGGAACGCCGTTATTAACCGTAAGCTTATTAGGGTAGTAGTAAGGTTTGTAGGAATTAGAGGTCATAATAATAAATTGTTTTCAGTTTGATATTTTGATTGTGTGTTTTATTTGCCTATAACACCTTTACCCTTTCTAAGTGTCTTAGAAATAGGTGAAGACCCGTGGAGTCGTCCAGATTGTACTGTCCTCTACGACACTAGCAGTTCCCTGGATTACTTTTCTCCACTAGTAGTTACCCGGGTCCATGGAGCACACCACGTTAAAATAACTGGCGCCCGAGAGTTACCGCCGATCACCGAAAACCACCAAGCGCCACTTCGTAAGCAAGCCCCTTACAAATCCGGCGCCCAAGCAGACGAGTCAAACCCCGGGGCCTCCTTACAAAAAGATCGATTAACTTGTGAGTTACAAAATGATGAAATGAGAAGAAAAACAAAATCTTTTAATGACGTGGTGCGATTCGTTGGTTCTTACGATATGGGTTGGACTACCCGGGCACCGGAAGTAGCTATAAAAGGTCTTACAGGTCTTTTACACAGGGCATATCTTAGAATATGGATCGAGGAGCAACGCATGCAGAATGTGTGACATGGGTCATCTACGTCATGATAACGACTCCAGGAACAAATTCAGTAAAAGCGCTAAAGCGTGGAAGTGCAGGAGTTGAAATTACGGCAGAAAATTCCATTTTAAAAGTCTTAATCTTGAAGTTGGTGATGATGACAATTTGACTATTGCAGCCGTCCGAAATGCTAGTGGTCATCGAGTTATTAAACGCTCTGATAAAAATAACACTAATCGTGGTGGTACTAAACATTGTATAAGCTGCAAAAAGACTTTAAGGCATGAATAAAGAATGTATAGAGAAATTTCATCCGTGTTGTACGTATTGCGTGGGACAAAACCACAGAAAAAAGAAAGAAATAAAGGATGCTATTCGAAATATACCGTATCATTGCTTCAATTAACACAATAATTGTGGAAAATGGTGCAAGTTTCTTTAAAATTCGGAAAGCTATAAACTTTATAGTTACTTTAAAAATCCGCAGATATTTGAAGAGTTGAAAAATTTATTTATGTTAGTTGCTAATAATGTTGATCGTTATGCTTTTGTCGCATCGAGCCAAACTAATGAAGGCTTGAATGCCATAATCGCCAATAAAGCGCCAAAAGCTCGACTTTATATTTTATCCAAGTTTAAGGATTTTAGATATGCTTGTTCAGTAAACCACAAAAACATCGGTGAAGAATACGTACAAATTGTCAAAGAAAAACTATCTTCTGATCCGGGAGAACATACGAAGAAACATATTGCTAATGTCGAAAAAACAACTGAACGTAGAGCTGAGCGTGCAAAAGATTCAGAGTTTGAAAAGGCCTGTATTCTTAAAAAGCAAGAAAACTATAGTACGTAATAAGAGAGAGAAGCTACAATAGTAACAAGGGTCTTCTTTCTACTACAGCTGTGGGAACAGTAGATCCGAACAGCAGTATTAATCCAATTCTTTCTGATAATGATTTTTGTATAGTACTTTTTGATTTCGGAACGGAAGAATTTTCAGAGTATTAAGCAACTTCACACAAGCAGTGATAAGTGATAAGTTCAGTGATAAGTTTAGAGATAACGATAAGATAACGTCAACTTATTTATGTTATATATATGGAAAATGTCTTAGCAAAGCCATAGAACGTACCTAACTACTGGAATTCCTAACTTATTTGCGCCAATTTAATAATACACTATGCATGATGATTTTAGTTTTAGAGCCATAATTCACGGTTTTACTGATATACTACCGACTTTAAAGAAAATTACTGGTACCGAGTAAGTACCTCTAAGAGAGCGAATACATTAACAAGTTTATCACTGCCATTGAATTTTTGTTCAAGGAGGACGCACAATGCTGTTTAGACGCGATGTCGACATGCTAAAAAAATTGTTGAGCAATTCGGGAATTAGAGAATGAATTAATTTCTGCTAGTCAAAGTTGGGATTTTTTTTGAACAAAAGGAAATTCACGACGAGCGGACTGCAGAAATCTAAATATTCTGCTAGGTTTGAAAGATTGCGCCTCGCTTAACATGCGAAGAAGTGGCTGAGGTGAACACTTTTCGCCATGATCAAGCTACCGGCATTAAAAAATTATTTGGAGCTGATGCAAATAATGTCAAAATAACAAAATCGAGTTTTAATTAATGTTCACTTATAATGCTTTTGGTTTATTTTAGTGGAGAAGTACTATTATTGTTTATTCCAACTGATTTTGAGATGTAATAATGGATGTATAAATCATTTAAATTTCCCTCTCGTTGTCCGTAATGCAACGTTGCCACTTCGCTAGCTGTTAAGAGTTGATAAATTCCTCGTACTAATTTTTTTTATATGAAAAACTATCTTTCTAGCAAATTTGAAACATTAACGACACCATCTCATAATGTTTTTACCTGAAATGTTTTGGTAACAGATTTTTTTCATTATTTTTTGTAAAGTTATTATAATGAATGTGTCAATAGCTTACCATTTTGCATAAGATTGCATGTTATTTTTAAATGCAATTTTTGCATAAAAAACTTCCTAAACATTAAAACTTTATCGGGAAAAAGATTTGGGCATTAGAATCATATCAACTGCAATTATTTTTTTTACGTTTTCATCATTTTTCTCTAGGACTACAACTTTCTTAATTGCCAACTTCCATTTTTCGCACCAACTTGATAAAGTGTTGTAGTTATTGCTGGGTCGGATGACTTTTTCTAACAATTCTAAATTGAACTGCTGGTAGTATATTTTTGTCATATTATACACTGTAAAAAATGTTTGGGTAATTTTACTCTAATTATTGGAGGCAACTAAGTTTCCTCCAATTTGTAGTGGAAAATTACTGCCCAATGTATTTTTACCTTAGTAAGAGTATAATTACATTTTGAGGTAATCTTCAGTTACCCAAGTTAGGTAAATTGTAAAATTAATGGTTGACAAAAACATTACAATTGAAAGAAAAAAATGTTTATTTCTTGTAAAATGTATTTTCTTTACACAAAAGTAATAAGCAAAATAGTAAAACAGTAATAAGTAAACACAAGCATAATAAATGAACACAATAAGTAATAAGTAAACCACAAAACAAAAAGTAAAAGCAAGATTTATGGTACAGTATATCGCAAACATCTGCTCGGACACCTCTAACATTTCTATGTAAATACTGAGGTTCCAGTCGTACTTTGTTATTTATACCTGCATAATCAAAACAAGGAATACAGACAACCTATAACTACATACTAAATTATTACATATTTAATGAAAATGATACTTACCCAGATATATCCTAAAGATAAAATTATAATAACTTCAAAACCAACTGTTATTAGCATACTTATTAACAACCAAAAATGGAAAAACCTGTTGCTGATGTCTAATAATGCGCAGAATCGTCAACAGTCAAGTACGGGTCACATGGTTACGCGGGCAGCGTGTTTGTGGTAAAAATACCTTGTAAAAATACACTGTATTAAATAAGATTAAACATAACTAGTGGAAAGATACACTAGTTGCTGAAAATTTACCGTACTATTGCGGGTAATAAAACTCAAGCAGGGAAAGATACATGACAAAGTGCAATCTTACTCTTAATAATAGTGTAAGTTTTCTTTTACCTGAATTTAAGAGTAAAGTTGCATTATTAATTCAGGTAATACTTACATTAGTTTTGGGTAAAATTACCTATTTTTTTACAGTGTAGTACTATCTTGTCAAAGACGTTACCTAAGGTTAACAAAAGACTGATAAGGAGGTAACTATATGATTAAGCCGCGATGAAATCTATTTGTATTGTAACGAATGGGGAAAAACCCCTTTATACGGCTGACGCATATTTCCAGAAGGATCTACAATGTTCGAGACGGGTCGCGTGTATGATATAACGTCGCCGATCTTTCTAGTGAATTCTACACACTTTCGTGGGGGTATATATCGTAGCCGCAATGGGCCCGGCGAGTAATTAGTGTTTAATCGGCGTGTCGAAATGTGCTCTGTGTAATTAATAACCAAATATATTAGTGAATGAATAAATGTTTAATAATTGTTATAATAATACATAAATAGTTCTTATATAGTCCTCAAATAAATTTGTAAATATCTAGCATTTAAGTTTATTAAATAGTTTAATAATTATAGTACTATTTTTAATTAGTGTATGTAAATTAATATTTCTCTTGTGAATAGACGATTTAAACAGCATTTTTGTTATTATTTTTAAAAGAACGTTACAGTTACAGTACGTTACTAGAGAAGACAGTAGTTGACACAAGAGGAAGAATGTGTCAGAGTGAAGACTCAGGCTGCAGAGAAAAAGAATAAACACTCTGTGGGTGGATGGTGGCATCGCGATCCTTTCAAAGAATGAACAAGAACTGAAAGCAGTACTAAAGATGACCCTCAGTACCTGCTCCTGAATTATTTCAAGGAACCCGTATATCTTATCTTAGTAGACCCAAACCTAGTAAAATGAGGCGAGTTCATAAGTAGCAACTGTTCAGCTTCTAGGGTCAATACAATGCGTTTCAAAATAAATGATAAGTGATTTATGTATTATTAAGTACTGTTAAACCAGATTCTTCGTGCAACTTTGTACTTAAGAAGAAGGAAAACAAAATTGTCAAAAATGTATCATAATTTGTTAATGTACCTCCACAACAGTGCATCATTATGTAAGATAATGAACAAGGAAATTCTTAGCACCGCTCTCGTGTAATGGACACGTTATGAAAATTAATACATTGTAAATACACCAGAAGAGCATGTCATTGTCATCTTAAAGCTTTTTACAGCAACCTTATATTAACCCATAAAAGCACTCTACATAACAAAATTTCAGAAAGGACCGAGCTAAAGCAGACAATAAAACAATCTAATTTTCATTTTTCTCGCTTACAAATGAAGTCGCCAAAATTCATCCTCATAAAAGGGTAAACTATGTAAGAATGAAAATTTTATGTCGTTCATTCAGCGCTTAATCTAGCAATCAATAACATTAGGCGAGAAAAGCTTTCTTGAATATATGTAGCAAAAGAAAACGAGAGAAATATATTGGAACATTCCTTAAATCCCACGGAAAGAATTAATTCGTTTCTGGGATATCTCGATTGCGTAGGTGCCTTAATATTGAGACAAGCTTTATGTTTTGCAGATAAAAGCAAAGATAAATATAGCACTTACTAAAATGCTGTCTCAAGGTATTTGGTGTTTAAAAGGACATGTGGAAACTACAGATTTATCCCTAAGCTTACTTCTGGAGATGTTAAACTTATAAATGTTTCATGGCAAAGTTTCTATTTTGTACTTTTGTACCGTTTATTTTATTTCTTTGATGATAAATGATTAGTTGTGTAGAAAAGCTACGTACATCAATTGAAGAATACAAACCAAAACCATTTCATGAAACGAAAGCCGTAAAGCTTTTCAGATCCAGTGATTATTACAATCAATGGCACGGATAATGCCAACATAATTAACTTTTTGCAGAAAACAGTAATTTTAATTAAATCAGTTTGTACGTAAAGGTTTTAGTTTAATGGATATTTGCGTAATCAAATACGTAATCAATTTAATAGAATATCTGTAAAAACATGTTATAGAAAATCTGGCTTAGCGTTCGTTATTCGAACAAATATAAATAGCATTCTTGTCTCAGTTAAATCCTGCACAAAAAGAACTAGTTGGATAAATCTAACAATGAAACTATCTTGTTGCTAATCTTTTTCTGAATTTTACTGCAAATAAGATTTTAGTTGTATAGACTTTTTCGGTTTCAATGGAACAAATGATTGTTGCCTTTTCTTATACGTAATATATGCTTGAATATACACATTGGAAACGTATCAGCTTGGTGTAGGCAAAAAATGCGTCCATAATAAACAGTAGTGGCAGAATGGAACGATGCGGTAAATTACCGCCCGTGGTACGTTAGTGGGGACGTCGATATGCACGCACAGTCCACGGGCAGACGCAGTTAGTTTACTCTCGTCCGTTTGATGGAAATAAAATTTATTTACAATATTTTCAAAATTGCAATCTCAACATAAAAAGAATTTACTGATATTGCATATTTGAAAGATAAGCCGCATTTAGATATCTTAAAAATGTGAAGATTATAACAACCATAACATTTTTGTTTTAAAAATAACACATGCTTGCTTGCATGAGTCAAAACTGCAAATATTACATTAAGTTAAATAATGTTTTCTTTCAAGTATAAATGAGTCACCTTTGTGCATTTATAAACAGTATTTTAAAATCAGCAAAGTTTTCGTTGGTGGTAACGATTATTTTAAAACGTTCCCAAGCTTATAATTTTGGTTTCATAGAAAAACACATTAATAAAATCAATTTGGCTTTAATTTATGATTTCCTTGTATGTGCTTTTTAGTAGGTTTTGGATAAACAATTTTCGGTCTCAGCGTATCGTGTTATTGTAATTGCGGCAGATTTTAACCATGGGTAAAGTCCCTCTTTCGTGAACGTTCTTTGTTCAAAAATATTAATTTTGACTGGCTTATCGAAGCCACGTTGCTTTGCTATTGGTTAATTTAAAATATCCCTCTTAAAATTATTTGACATATAAAATTGAAGTTTTTTAGTTCGGGGGAGTCTTAATTAGAACTTCATATAGTGCAGATCGAAGCCTCGTTAGAGAATCGAGGCGGGAATTCTCTCTCCTGATAGACCCCCGGCCAAATTATGATATTCGGCGTTCGTAAAATTATAAGTTTTGATGTATGGAATGAAGTTACAGTCGGAAACGCACTAATTATTTGTGCTAATGTAGTTTTGTGTATTATCATACAGTCCAAGAAGCTTATTTGCTTCAAGTTATCGTTTAAAGCTTTTAATGTTAATAAATTTAACATAAATAATTCGGTTTATCGGATATTAAAGAAAGTTGTAAGGAAAACTTGATTTGGAATTGGACTTGAAAGTTTTTTGTTTTGATTAATGAACTGATATTTAATTACGAGTGATATTAGTTACACATTTAAGCAGATCGGTTGCAGCATTCGGATTTTTTACGTTAATAACCCTTACCTTTGGGGGTTTCCGTTTTAATAGTAAAATAGTGGACTATCAGAATTTGTGCTAGCTCTACAAAAATTACGTCGAATTGATATAACCTTTAAATAACGAAATTTGGTTAAAGAATAATATTTGTAACTATTAAATCAATTACTGGAATTATTGCAGTTTAAGAGTTTTAGTATAGTGGATTAGTGTCGAATCAATATAGAAATGATTTTCGTGATATCCATTAAGAACGGCCAGTTTGTTGTTACAGCATATTTACCATAATCCAGAGTCCTGTTTGTTTTACAGTTATGATCATGTGTAGTGTTTTGTATTTTGTGACTAAATAAAATCAGGGCTTCGTTACCTGAGCGATTCTCTTCTCTTCAAAGGAAGGTCTTAAGAATTATAACATTTGAACAGGTATCAAGGACTAAAGGATGTCTTGTTTGATTAGAGTAAATCTATATAAAACTATTTGTATCAGTCTCTTTTTTTAATGTTTATTACTTGCCAATGTACGTATATATTTTCTTCCATCAATTAGAATTCTTATTAAGGTATTTTTTTAACAACAACATTATTATTGTCTTTCAAGACAAAAGACTATTTTATCTAAAATAAACCTATATTTGAATTAAGCCATATTATGATAAGGTGAGACAATTTACTTGCAAAAGTCAATGAAATAAATAATCTTGCCTAAAAATAATTGAACTAATAATGATTAGTTATTGAATTCCATTAATATACTGAGGTGATGTATCACCGTTTTTGAAAATTTTCATTAAACGATGTTCGTAAACGTAATAGGAATATTTATATCGGTTTTTAAGTTAATAGAGGGGCATGTTATGTCTTGGCCACATAATTAATAAAGTCTATAGTTAGGAGCTTAGTTAGATTAATCAAGGTTTAAAATAAAAACTTATGATTAAAGATTTTGTGCAAATATAACCTTACTTTCCTAATATTTCATGCATAAATAAATAAATCACATTTATAAATAAAAGGATATGATTTAGCTAGACTGTGTTATCACAATCATGTATAGGCAACCTAAGTTACACTTTAGGTCAGTTTCCCACTTGCCAGGGAAAATCATTTCCATATTTAAAATTTTCAGTTATGATGATTTAGCGTTAAGCATATTCTTTGATATTCTTAGAGGCCAGCTCAAGTTTACATGGTTATTTTCCTGTAAATAGATTAAGTAGATTAATCTTGTTATGATTGATATAACACAATTAAGTTTTGAACTCATTTAATAGAAACCTAGTCATTTCATTTCAGGAGGTATTTGAAATCCTCTTGGTTCGCGAAAATGACTTTTGTAACTTTTATTCTGGTTTTTATCGTCATTGTCTTTATATGTGTGCCTTAAGCACTGGACATTTTGTGCACAAATTGATTAACGTAGAAGTTATTTTCAAGTTGGTGTTTGTGAAAGCATCTATTGGCAGATATGGTATATCATATTGTAACAAAAACATGTTTGTATGAAATTGTAAAGATATTTTTATGTATAAAACAATTGTATCACACACATTGTGTATCCATATAGCTAATTTGTAAGAGATAAACTCTTGATTTGTTAATTGTGCATATTTATTATCTGTAACGAGAATCTTCATTGTCAAGTGTTTTTCGTCCGTACCTTCTTTATTATTCATTTTGGGACTATACATGTATTATATGTTTTTAATCAGCGTTAAAAGTTCTACAAGTTTATCATGCCAGATCTGGGTTATCAGGTTAATCCGAATCACATGTTTTTGGATTATGACGTCACAAGCGTTGCCCGATTGTTTTTTGTTTTCGAGAATCTGTCATAGAGTTCATTTGTTATGACATTTCCTATATAAGCTGCTGCATTTGAAAACAAATTTAGTCGAAAAATTGCGTTGGAAGGGATCCACACTCGGCTCCAGATTAAAATCTGTAAAAATTTGAGGTTAGATTTATAACCACATGGTTTTGACAAGTGTCAATATTATAAACAAAGTATTGAAATTAAAAAGTAAAGGTGTTTACCTGAATTTTAATGAAGATTTAGTATTGTGCTACGAATATAAATAAAAGTGAAAGTGCTTTTCATTTTAATAAATACAAGTGAATTGAATTTGTGTTCATCGATCTACGTATCGAATATTGTTATAAATAACAATCAGCTGTTGGTTGCATAGCAGTATTGCCAATAGGATTTATCTTAAAAGGGAAATTTATTCCATAATATACCAGGTTGGTTACGAAAATAATTGATTCTCATAAATAAAAAGAATTATAACTTGATTTGTAAAGTTCATCTTAGGGTATTTAAATCTAGTTGTCTTAACTCATTAATTTCTTTTTAAGAATTCATTTAATTTTTAAATAAACAAAACATTAATCAAATTTCTTTAATAAAGATTTATTTATTTTGAATAACATTTTTATTTACATTTAAATAATTATTTGTGTTGGTTTGTTCAAACGAATAATTGTATTTAATCCTATGTCAGATAATACGACTTTTCTTAACGTTTGAGCAAACTTGAGGATTTATTCTCAATTTCCAATTGTGAATTATATTTTCTTTTTCATTGACTTTTCTTTTCTGAATATAATTTTGTTCTTGAATAAAGTTTTTGTATTTTTAATTTACTTATGTGTTTAATTGATGCTAATACAAGCATACAGCTTTATTCTCTTTCAAATTCAGATTACAGTTACAGGTGTCCAGCTTGCAGAAGCATAAGTGCTTACAGTTTAAGTTTTTTCTTGTTTCCAGGCATAAAAGAATATAAGAGTCTCGAAATTCAAATAATTTATGTTTTACCGAACAAACCTGAGCTAGCTCAGAGAAATAAAGAATATGTGTGGTGTATTTTAATCTTAATCCATCGTATATAAGTTATTCAGAACGGTGGATATTTTATTTAAGCATTTATATATTTTTATACAGGATCACCGCAATACCTAGCATTTTTTGGTTGCTAGTGTTAAGTTACAATTTTGCAACCAAATGACGCTCAACTTTTGTTTTATTATGATTATAGTACCCTTGTTCTTCTTTATAATATATAACCTGTGGAAATTAGACCTACGCCCTAACTATAATTTGAAATTTAGATGTTCTTAGCCGGAGCATTAGAAAGTAACGTAAGTATCGTTTTTATGAGTTTTATAGTAAGTATTGAGTGATCTGAATTTTTTGTGTATTCAGAATAATTTTGTGTTAAGAATTATAACGTTTCAGTGATAGTCCATTGGGAATTTTTGTTTTTGTGTTAAAATATATTAATGTTTCAATTCATGTCCAATCGCGGGGCCTTGTTTTTAATTGTGTTACAATTGGCGTCCAACGTGGAGCATTCATTTATTTTGTGTGTAAAGAAATATTATGTTTCACACACAAGGTACGAATACAGCCAGACAAAATCATTAATTTGCGTAAAGTATAAATATTTATTAGATAAATATAAAAATATGTTAAAAACTCTAAACAATATATCAATCACCATAAATTCGTTTAAATTAGCACTTTTTCATAAGTTGTGCTATATAACACGGTGACTATTGATTCACCCTGTATAGTAAAATTGAATCAATCCACTCAATCGTGTATAAAAGGAATCATTACTTTACCTTTGATATACTTTTGATCTTGAGGTTTTTTATTTAGAAAACCTGAAATTTGCATTAACAGCACAATTAGTATTTATAACAACAATTGGCAGGTTATAACATCTATATGATGTCACCATGATAAAACTTACATATTTATGTAATATGAAATCCCTGAAAACGTGTGTTAAATTAGGTTTACCATTTAATTAAATCCAGTGAGATACCTATTTATAAAATAAGTTACACCTTGCAGGGAAACCCAGATTAAGGACAAACACATTTCATACCTACATGTACTCATGGAAAATATTTCATTTATAAATATTGAAATGAACTTGAATTGTTGTTCAGTGTCAAGTCGGCTTCAGTTTTCAGTAAGATCTTACTTATTCTTAAGATTTAACATCTACAGTAGACATCATCAGTTTATATTTCAATGAGATATGGTGTGAAAGTCTTATTTAGTCCCAAAACGGTTTTATATTCGTTACCGGTTTCGTTTTTTTTTTTAGTGTAAAAGCATCATCAGACGTAAATGGCTAAAATAACAAAAAAAATACACTTTTTTGTATAATGAATATAAGATCACACAGACAAATTTAATAAATTTACCCTTTACATTCTTGGTGATCCTCTGCCTATTGCTAGAAAGTCTTGTTTGGTTGATCTTGATGTTGGGATTAAGTCTCATTGTAGACATCTATTATTAAAATAGATTCTGGTAGTCAAGTCTTTATTTCTTCTCTTTATCTTCAACCTCTCGTATTTCTGGATACATGTGGCCACACTCGCAGTATTTAATAGTTGTATAATATCCATTTGGGAAAAGGATCAAGTAGATATGATTGAAAGTCTTATTTATTCCCAAAAAAATTTTATATTCGTTACCGGTTTTGCTTTTTTAGTGTAAAAGCATCATCAGACGTAAATCAGAATCTAATGTCTACAATGGGACTTAACCCCAAAATATATCAATATCAAGACCAACCAGACAAGACTTTCTAACTATAGCCAGAGGATCATCAAGAATCTAAAGGGTAATTTTATTAAATTTGTCTGTGATCTTATATTATTATTATACAAAAAAAGTGTAATTCTTTTTATGTTTAGCCTTTTACGTAAGTAGAAACAAGACATTTTGATACAGAAGAGATTGTATTTGGAAAAAGTGGCTACAATTCAGAAACTGAATTATCATTTGATGTAGGAGATAAACCACCAGTAGAAGATAATAACTGTGAGTATTCCATGGGAAGGGAATAAGTTCATAATGTAAGCTTCGGTTTCCACGAGGACTGTTAGCACTTCCTGTTAGTATTTCCAGGCTGAATTTGGCTCAACGCGCCATTTAGATGAAAATTCTAAATAATGTGAGTTTTGGAATAGTATTTTTGGTGATGAAATTCTAGAAGAATTGCTTTTACACACAAATGAGGAAATTTCAAGTGTGAGGCCAAATTATTCAAGCAGTAGTCAACACATTGTATAAAAGACATTGACATTATTGGAATAAAATGCTTTGTTGGGCTTTTCTATGCGCACGAATATTTTGCCTCTCTGGTGGCGCTATCTATCGGGCTTCTTTGAAGCGTTTCTATTTTTAAAGTCTTCTCTACCATTTGATGTTTTTTAATCACAGTCAAAAAGATACAAGGAAGATCCTCTAGCACCGATCTCAAATTTTTCACTAAAATAGTGGAACATTATTATATGTCTTTTACACCTGGTTCATCGATGTACATTGACGTAATACTGGTATCTTTTCGAAAAAGAAGCAGATAGAAAATGTTTGCAATAAAATATTTTTATAACGGATCCGTTTAACGGTGATCTGAATAATAAAATTAAAAAAATTCGAAACCAATGCTGGCAATTTTGAGATTAATAGAACCTATTGAACGAAATTACTGATCGTAACATTACAGCTGACAATTGGTTATCATCAGTTACACTTATTGGAGAATTAAAAATAAGAGGATTGACAAACAGGAATAGTGAAAAGTCACAGAAAGAAGTGCTATCAGAATTTTTACCCAGTCAAAAAAGAGAAGTAGAAACCAGTTTGTATGGTTTTACTAAAGAAATCACAACTTTATCTCACGTTCTAAAAAAAAACAGAACTATAATTTTCCCATTGGCCCAGATGCACCCAGAAACTAAAACAACATAAATCATTGCTGCTTATACGATGCTGGAGAGAGCGGAGCAGACTCGTTGGATCAGAAATGCGAGAATTATTCTGTAAGGTTAGTCACCGCAAAGGAAGATGGCCTATAGTGATATTTGGAAACATTCTAAATAAAGCAGGTGTGAATGTCCATGTCCTTTTTTATTTGAACAAAGGTGTTGATGATAGCAATAGAGCAATTTCTTTAATTGGTTCTTTAGCTTGTGAGACCAATATCACAGTATGCTTTGTTAACCATATTTATTTTTCTCAATTTTATTATTTTATCACTAAACAGTTTGTATACTATTACGGCTGTTCGTGATTAATATTATGGTTTTCTACTAAATTATTTCATAGCCAACGACAAATTAAAAATTGATAAATATAATTGGATTTCACGAAAATTACTACGAACATTTTTCTATTATATCTTTTTACCCACGGAAGGGGTCGTTAATTGGAAAATCGGTATACAACTATTAACAGCAGGGAGAGGTCGGCGCTATCACAAGATAGGTACCAACTGTCGACTTCAATAGCACTTTAATACACCGCCAACAATACCGTATAGTACCAAAATATGTTTGCGTCTGCTACCAATGTAGTAGTCCTTTACTAATAAAACGTACCTGTAAAGCTAAAAGCTACCTTAGGGTGTGTATTTACAGTGGTTGTGTTTAGACACAACCACTATAAATACACACAAATAATAGTGACGATAATTAAGATACAATACGATTAATAAAAAAGAAATTAAACATATTGTGTACTGCAAGATCTTCAGTGATGCTAATAGTATATCGCGGCGCGATTTAGATTATTTTACGGTCGCAATCATTCGCTAACTTAGCTAAGTAAATATATCTCCATCAACATAATCATTGAAATTGTTATTAAACCATTAATTAATGTAAGCCCGGATGGTTATGTAAAAATAGAAAATTAATCGGTAAAACTCAATTGAAGACCACAGACAATACAAACGTGGTTGCAAGTTACAAATAAAACAATTAGCTAATTACCAATCGATAAGTTGCAATAGATTAGAAAATTGTTCAATACTCTATACGATTTCCAAATAAATGTGTTTACTCTCGTGGTAATTTTAACATAGTATAGGTATATAATCTACCATATGAAAATGTAACTATAGGGAAAAAACCATTAAAGAACGAAATGTTAACTAAACAATAAATCACTAATTTAACATGGTAGACTAATCATTGCTTAATAATATGAATAAATGTTCTACTTATAATGAATTTACATACAAGTAATAGCTAAACAAAAGTAGGTACACGCATCTGGGCACACACTGTATGCCTGTATACTATGTATGATAAAATTCAATGTGCTATGGTGCCATATTTTTAATTCGGTGACCTGTTTCAGTCATTACTTACCAAGAAGTACTGGACTCAAGATATATTATTAAACTTCTTTAGCAATAATGAAGAAAAGCACTAGACATGAGTATTTTTAATAGGAGATAATATTGTGGTTCCTTCCACATGTCATAAATTACCAAATTAAAAGAAAATGTCCCATGTAGGTAATTCTTTTAAAATATACAAAAGCCGACACACGAAAAATAATAATTTACTTCTTTAGATAATACATGTGTGGGGGCATTAAAATAATAGATGATCCATGTTAAACCCTCTTTATATTTTAAATTCATTTATTTGTTCAAAATATTACTGGTTATAATGTATAGTCTACAGTTATATTATAACTTATAACATTAAGCGGTATTCAGGTGTAACGCTTATTTATATTTATTATGAAAATAAATATCTAAAATGTTGAAAAGAATTTTTATTAGGGCAATAATTTAGGTTAGGTGTGTATTAAAGATGAAAAAAAATATACAAAAGATTTATTTTACGTTCTTTTTTAATGTAATTTGAAATAACGTAAACATCAAAATATATTTTTCCTGGATTTTAGCAAGCAAATAATCTAAATCAGTCGTATTAAACGGAAACACTGTACATAGTAAATAAATTTTGCCATCCCATAAATTGTATACATTTAAGTTAATGTAACCCAAGTTTAATGTTAACACGTATTTAGAATTGGAGAAAAATGAGTTTGAAGTAAAGGTTATTTTTACGTTAACTGATGTAAATAATTCATCAGTCTATTTATATTTACCTACACTAAAAACAGATATTCGGTACAACCTACATTTGCTGACAGCGGTTATTGGTCTTAGTTGTATTTGTTGTCAATGAGGCATTTCACTCTAACCTAACTTTTCGTTAACACGCAAATTTTGTAAATAGACGCACACATTTTCGGTAAACATTATATAAACCTACATTTAGGTTATTTAATATTTATATGGAAAATTTGGTAAAATACTTCTTAAATAACAATTTTTTTTACGGATTATTAGTATTCTTGCAGACAGCTCTATATGAAAAATTTTCGATAAAAATATTTCAGATTTTTTTTTATTTTTTGACGCAGACAAAAGAATTGGGGCGACATTTTATGTTTATTATGCAAACAACGCAACAATTCACCTTGTCCTTTATTTATGCAAAAGTACAGAAAATATATAATATATAAGATTGGGACATGAAAGATGTTGACAATATTTAGAACATGAAGGATAACTTGCATAACAAGTAGTAGGCTGTCAAATTTCGTAATCTAAAGTTTTGTATTTGTTACTTTTAACATCTATGGTCAGTTTCTCAGTTTTATGGTATATTTACTATTTTCACAAGCACAGCTAACATTTCGATACTTCGGCACAGTGGTCGTCCAATTGTGTTTTTAATACGGACCGCTTACAGTGAACGTTATTATTTAGGCATCCTTTCCCTTGTTAAAGTAGGAAAATTTGCATTCTATTTATGTCCGTTTTAATAGCCATTAAAGGAAAACTGACTGGGAACATGTCTTGAAATACCTTATAAAATATTTGTGAAAATGCGTTGATTTTTGATTTTCTTATTTTAGCTACTAGCTAATTTATTATATTCTTTAGTTTTAGCTACGAAAGATAAACTACTACTAATATAAAGCTAGCATATGAGTAAAATTTTGTAAACCTACATCATTTTTAACGGGTGTTAGTAAAAGTTGAATTTTAATGTAATCGGTTTACGACTTTAGTGCTTAAGTCGCACTTAAGTCACAAAACGACAACGACAAAAACATGTCAATTTAACAATCCGCAAAAGAGTTATGTATACGTATGTTCAACGCAGTGAAACAAGACAAGTTTTCCCGAATATCGACCTATTAGAACAAAATCAGCCAATGCCTCCCCAAAATAATATCAAATTCTTACATTTTTGTAATAACAAATGCAAATTAGACATTTTAGAAGCTTAACGGACACATAGATAATATAATTTATTTTTAAAAAATTCAGTACCAAACAGCACACCAAAATCCTTGAATATTACTTTTAAACTCATAGGTCAATTAGCTTGACTCAACAACCTACCATCGTCATTTTAATGTTAGACAATCCTCTAGTCAGACCACGATTGATTGTCTTGTGGCACGTTGATGGCAACAGCGTGCAGTCAGTGATCTTCCACGAGTTGGCAGACCACGTTCAGTTTGAACAGCCGAAAATATTGGACTCGTACAGGACAGCATTGATGAAAACCCCGAAACATTAACTCGAAGACGTGCCACTCAGATCGGGATATCCCGAAGGTCACTTCAAAGAATTCTAGGGAATGAATTGCACTTGTTTTCATACAAAGTGTAATTGTTGCAGGTACTGCAATCCAGATATTCGAAATCGCGCCTCACTTATGCTGTTCACATAAGCTGATAATGAGCGCTGAAGATCATTTTCGTATAAGGGGATTTGTAAACAAGCAAAACTGCACAATATGAGCCAGTAAAAATCCAAAAGTTATTCATCTGGGTGGATTGCATCCAATAAAACGCATAATATGGTGCGGTGTTACCTCAGAGAGAGTCATCGGTCCATATCTCTTCGAAAACGAGGAAGATGTCGCGGTAATCGTAAATGGAGAGCAATATCGGGAGATGATTGAAAACTTTTTGAGACCAGCTCTTGTGGACAATCCAGAGCTGTGGTTCTAGCATGATGGGGCACTGCACACGTTTCCCGACAAAGTATGGTGCTTTTGAGGAACTTTTTTGGCGAATGCTTAGTAGAATGAAGTAGATTTGCTGCTTTCAACTGGCCTTTACGTTCACCGTATTTAACAGCCCCTGAGTACTTCCATTGGGGGTACCTCAAGAAAAGGGCTTACGTAAACAACCTAGGAACGATCCAGGAGCTCAAGACCAATATCTAAACTAAAATCTGAGTACTACAGCCATAAATTCTTAGAAATGTAATGAAAAATGCTCTCAAGAAACCCTGTCTCTGTGAGGCCGAAAATGGCGGTCATTTCACAGACATAATTTTTCACAAGTAAAAATAGTAAATTTATTTGTAAATAAAAAAGTTATGAATTATTTAAACTAATGCGTGACTTAATCGCCACCACGTATTTATATTACATTTGATAATGATACTTGGTTGTCGAAACAATTATAAGGTAGATTAAAACAGATTTGTGAAACGTTTTACTAATCAGTCAGAGACATTGTTAGGATTTGCATTCTGATAAACTGCTCTGGTCTCGAAAAGTTATGCTGTCTGTATTATTTGATAAACACACGGGTGAGTACAACTACACTTAGAGCGATTTTCGCCTAAATTTATTATTGGTAGTTACTAATGTTAGGAATATAGTGTGGTTGGTTGAAACACGATCACCCCTCTTAATGCTTCAAAAAAGATGCTAACAATATAAGATTTTGATCAGTTAAAGAACGCTTGACGCTTCCGCGGTAAAGGGTTTGGCCGTCTGGCGAGATTTTTTCAGTGTTTGGTTATTATTATGCGTGTTGATAATACGTATTATCTAGCAATATACCGCTTGGTTTTCAGAAGCTTCTGGTTACGGTATTATTTAGTTAGGTTTATTGTTTAAACCTTTGTGTATGCAAACTTATAGTTACCGATACCCGTTATGCGTTCCATCTAATAATTAGAAGCAATTAACGTACAAGCATTAATAATTAAACTTAGCATTCTTCAATTTGTCTCGGGGTGGTTCTCACTTTCGTAAATACTTAATAAAGTCCGAGTGTACTTTGTGGAACTTCATGAAAATAATAAATATCATTAGATTCCGAAATAATTCTTGTGTTTTTTCAATGACGAGTTAACTTTTATAATAATAAATGAAGATTCAAATTTATTTTTGATATTAGTTTCGATTATCCTACAGAAGTATTAAATTTAGTAAAACATAGTTAATAAATAAGTCAACAAGTTTAAAAAAGGAACTGATTGCGTCTTCCAAAGTTTCAGTTTTTTTATAAGAAAAGTTCAGTGTTCAAATTTAGCTTCTATATTCCAGCATCTTTACAGAAAAGTTGTTGATGTCTTAGGGCATGAATTATGAATTGCATTGTTGCTAAGCAAAATTACAATAATAACCATAACAGGTAAAGAATTTAACGAAAATTCAGAAGGGAGTCTAATGGAAGACTTAGACCTTAGATGGCTGTCTTTTCCCGACAGACGTAGATTCGCATCTTTGCTTTTAAACAATAACAACAAAAAATTGGGTGGCGCCCTCTCTATGTTGTCCAATCTTTCCTGGTCCTATTTAAAGCCTTTGCAATGAACACCTACGACCGCTGAAAATAATTTGAATAAGTAAATCCCTTCTGGAAACATTAATTAGCATCAGTATAAAAAGTTATGATCTATTTATTTATCATTTACTTTGAGTTTTTGAATTAGGAATTTTGAATGCTACCACTAATCTGGTCTAATCGTGGGGTCCTTATAAGTTTTTGAGAAAATTTTGTAAGAAGAAAGCACGGAACAATTAAATTATGATGGATTTGCTAACAAGATTCTATTATTTTTATTATTCTGCATTAGGTTATGCATTAGACAAATATCAGGTGTCTAAAAGTTATTGACCCCTAGTCATCGTTAAAATGTTGTTTATTCCTATTTACAAAATAGGATTATTATACATTATGAAGGTTATCCATATATACTATAACGAGCTTGTTCAGTCCATATACTATGTTCCGAGTAGTCCTTATAGCTGGCGCCACTGCGCCGTGGAAAGTTTAAGTTCTAGCAAAGAAAATTCCTGACATAAAAGCAGCTTTCTTTTGCTATGAAAATAATTTATTAGTTTTTAAGCGAATTAATTGTTCCTGAATTGGTGAATTTGGTTGGTGAACCGGCCTTGTTTGCTAGTCATACTATAAAAAACAAAAGCTCAATTCTAGCGCAATTTCTTCAAATTATAAATTTAACATCTATTTTATGAAGTTTAGGAGTTACATAAAATGTAGCAAATGCTTCTACTATAAGCTGATCTTACTCTTACTAATTAAAAATCATATCTTTTTCCTTTTACTAATACAAGTAAAAGCATTTACTTCAGTTTATTCATACAGCCCATTGTATCCCAAAAACCATGCCTGGAAATAATAGTTGCATCGAGTATAATTACTTTAGTACAAAGACTTGGAAAAATTATTGTAGACCCTACACATAGTTTACAGCCCAAGGTCCTGAAATTATAAAAAATAAACTTTTAATACAACTAAAAAGCAAGGAAATTAATAAATTGCCGTGAGATTCTGCAGAATCTACAACTTCAAAGTTTTATAAGAGTGAATATCTGGAAAGTGACCCCCGGTTTGACTCAGCTCACTATTCAAAGACCAAAGACGTGTTTGTGTTTATAAACATGATTTCGAGGAAGATAATCTACTGTACTAATAGGCCGTTAAAATTGATTAATCTCAATATTTTTGTATTAGGATTTTATGCCATTTGAATGTATATTTTTTCATTCCCGTCGCATGTCTTTTGCCTAGTTAATCATAAAGTACAGTTTATATTTTGCGCATTTTGTTATATAAGTTGTGCATTTTAAATTCATTTTGTGTGTCAGTTATATTCACAAATGTCGGGTTTTTCCAAAGTGTAAAGTTAATCCAGTTTATATATTTTCCAGTGATTAAGATTTAAGTTCAAAAATAGTCTTTGGTAGGTTGCTTCATTCCCGTGCGCATTGTATGAAAGCCTATTAACGTCGCAGGTGTTTTATCATTTTTGCTGTGTACGTGTCAAAAATGTTGTTAATAGGTTTTTAAATCAGTTAGACCATCAATTGTGCTTGTGAATTTGAAAGGAGAACCTCGAACAGCTATCAACTTGCATCAAACACGTGTGTAATGGAACCGACTTTCATTCCCGTGGTAGGTTTCCCAAGAAAAATTATTTTTCATTGAAAATTAATTACTACTTCAAAAAAATTGTTCTCTTATTCGATGTTTAAAAAATACTGCAGTTGATTATAAGCTGCATGTTTTTGTGCAATTGAAATAATTTTTCATTCCCATGTACTTCATTCCCGTGTCATTTATGTTCTACGGGAATGAACGATGATACAGGGGAATGATCGTATGTAACCTACAGCCAATTAAATGGTATTATTTTTTCAGAAAAAGTTTAAAGCATCGGGAGAGGAACAACTTCAGAAATAAAAAGAAAGGAAAAAATAGAAACGAAAAAAGATTTGAAAAATAGTGATACTATGTATCTTTTGCCAATGAATATTTTTTTAGTTGTATTTTAACAGTTTATTAGGTGATTTTTATTTTTATATTTTATATTTTTCAATAAATAAATTTGATAAGCTGTCTCTTTTTCATTACCATACTTCATAGTTCATTCCTGCGTGCCTTTGTTTTGAAAAATGGTAAACAATTCAGTATTCCAGCTCGTTTTTTTAACGTTTTTTGGTGTTATGTCGAAAAAGACCTCAAAAGGTATCAAATACCATAATTTTGATTTTCGAAATAAAACAAAACGTTTGTCCAAAAATTACCTCTGAAAGAGTCACTTTGTAGATATTCACCCATAAATTTATTGTACATAGTTGAAAAGTTAAAATAGTTCTTTTGAAAGTAGGTAAAAGAAAGCCTCGTCAACATCTCCACAAACGAAGTAATATTTGGTGTGAAGGGATCAAAGGAAGAGCTGTAGATCAAACCGTATCGATACACAGAATCCTTTCTCAGCAATGCAATATGAAAGTTAATCTCAAGGACAGATCTTTTCAACTCTTCAAGGTAAAAATTATGTAGCAAGTCAATTAAATTTATTTTATTAGGCCTGTTTTAATATTATTTCCAAGGGTTGAATCTGTAACAAGATTAATTTTTAATAGTTTTAACTACTTATATAAATCAAGAACCACACTTTTCTTCAACATCAACCTTGAAACTTCAATAATTTGCAAGTATTTGAACGTTTTCTGAAATGATTTCAATAAAGAAATAATAATTAATTTCGAATGCCGAACATATCCAAAAATAGATACAAATATGAACAAGCAAGCATCACATAAACTGTATTTGATTTTCCTTTTATTCGTGCTTCAATTGATTTGTCGAGGAAACATTCAAGATAGCGGCAGTAAGTTCTCATTTATATTCTAAGTAAGGTACAATCTACGGATATGGAATAAAGAGAAATTTCGATATTACATAAATATCTGCTAAAATAAGTGCTGAATAAAAACAAAAATGAAATTCCCAGACAGCATATTTCATACAACCAGAGCTTTACTATTCCAAGTAGTTGATTAATCATCTGAACAAATAGCCAACAACCTCTTTTAAGAGAGATTTATTCGGATTCTACATGTTCCCTCACATTCTTTTGCATATTATATTTCGTAGATTTCAATTTTTCCAGATTACTTTATGGCTTTCATGGGTTTAAATAAAGTTCTTAGAAAGTTACCGACTTGCATTTAATCTGTAAGCTGTAACTACTAAACCTAAAAAGATAAATCCCCATTTTGAAAATTATTACCTTCCTAGTAAAAGGGTTAATTACCTACAACTACATTTCGATAGGTAGAAGGTATATTGAAATATCAAGGCAATTTCTCTTAATGGCCTTACACGTGTTTAACGATCCTAAAATACCACCATCAAAGCAAACCTCTATATTCGTAATATGAAAGCACGTGTAGATAAATATCCGTTGGTTTCCTATAAGGTTCGCAGCAAAAAAGCTACATTTCCATCTTGATTTATCTGAACATCAATCTAAAAGAGTACGTGCGTGTTTCTTTAATTTTTTGTGACGTTTCTAAGTTTATAATATAACAGCATCTAATAAATCAGATTTGAGGTTAGGTGTGAATAAAATATACTGACTTTTCTGTGTAAAGATAAATTCACACTTTTTTGATATAAAATAAACATTAATTGTAACTTTATGACATTATAAACTGATTAAGCAAGTTTAATCATAATAAAATCGAAATTAGCCATTTCTGCTTGTCTAGAAATTTCAGAAAAATTATTTCTGATCAATATTTAGTATTTGATGTATTTTACATACGTTCGGTACTTTTGTTACAACAGTATAGAAAGTAATCGAAAATTCATTACTAAATAACAAAACGTGCGATTAAGAAATGTCATTAGACGTTTAACGCCGAAGGATGTTTTGCAACACGTCCAGTAAGTAGGCAATGTCTATGGGCAATGTATGTATTTATTTGATTATTTTCGTTTACCTATGTAAACGACGACGTACCTGCATGTAGAGTCTCGAAATCCACAATTGTGAAGCTCGTCTTTTCGTTCTCGGGCCTTCTTCAACACCTTGCCGTACTAGCTCAATATTTTCTGCCGACCGTATCTGGCTGGACTGTACCCAACCCCAAGTATCTGAGTAACGGGCGATATATCGAGAATAAAACGTGTGGTAGAGTGTCACGTAAGTGCTCTCGACGGGGACTTCTGAACGTTGAGAAGGAAGCGCCGATGTGGGTGGATTGGATACTCGCCTGAAGGGGAAGCCAATGGAGGCCAATTATTAGACCTTGGTGACATAACCGTCCAAGCCTGCCACATTGAGGTTGGTTTCGGTCGGGCAGTGGTCTCACAAAGTGAGGAAAGTCCTAAGCTGGACTAGAGGCCGTCTCCTATGCCGGGAGAAGGGGTCTCGACAAGTGAGTACGTTTATAACTCCGGTACTAGCCTAGAAAGCTAGTAGAGGTCTGGATAGGTATACCTCGCTCCCAACAGTGAGGAGGATGAAGAATAATTTGAACAAATGCCGTTGCAGATCATTGCAAATATTTAAACCAAATATGCTAGATGCGCAAATTAACGAACATAGTTTTAATACATTTAATACAAACAGAAGTGCAGAGTAGTATAGAAGTGTCAGATAGTACATAGATAAAATAACGAGGCATAAACAGCTGGGGACGTATGGTGTACATAACGGAGAAGGTTTGAAGAATTCCGAGGAAGTATCACGAAAATGCAAAGAAGTAAAGGGTACGCAGAAGCAAAAGAAATTACTGGTAAGTGTGAATGAAACTCGGGAAAGTAAGAAGAAGTAACCAAGGAAGTACAAGAATGTATCAGAGCTTAATGAGATGTTACGAATTATTGCACAACATATTGATGATACAGGAAAGATCTTGTATTGTTGCACTATATCGTAAAATTACTTACACAGAAAGTCACAGGTCAGAATCTTGATAGCCATAAGAACACGTAGACATGTTATGAATGTGCTGTTATTTTGACGTTTTCATAGCAACCGATAACGATAACGAGAAAACGGAAAACAGATTTAAAATTGGATATAGCATTTATGGTCAAGCTAATACATCATAGGTCGAACCCGTTAACGTGAGACACGTGAACCACGAACATCATGAATGCTGCTACCAGTTGTATAATTTTCTTTTGTATACTGCAGAAGTACTATTTTGAAAGAAAATAATTTAGATTCATTGTTTAATAATCAAAAGCGTCATATTTGTTTCAAACAAGTTTGCCGTGGTGCGATGTTAAGGTGAATATCTACCGGACGTCGTCAAGGGCATTGTTAAGTGTTACCGGCCTAGGTCATGAAATAGTACCAAACACGTCGTTCACATTCCGGTATTTAAAACGGATTTAGGTTATAATTTTCCAACTGTTTTGATATCTTTTAGAATAAAATCGACATAATTCAAATCTATAGTTTGTACAAAATGTACCATTTAGGGTCGCGGCTTACGATTGAATAGCATCGAGTGTCATTTACCTATAACTTTAGGCTAAGAAATAGGTCACATATTCCAACAGTGAGGTATTTTCTTACTCAGGGAGTTATAAACTTTCCAGCAATAAATAAACAGAAGTTTATTATTAAATTCTTTCAAATAATGTTTCATACAATTCATACAAGACAAATAATAATAATAAACATAAATACGCCACTGAGGTATTGTCAGTATCACATTTTTCATAACTGTGAGTGTCAAACGTTGTGTGTGATTTATTACATTTAATTAAAATAAGACAAACTATATTAAATTCTTACAATAAATATTTGAAGTAATACTATTTCAAAGTACAATTAGATTTGGGAAATTTTGTTTACATTGAGAAGTAAGTCTAACCAGGACGATAATGACATTCGGGTATGTTCGTAATCCAGCCAAAGCCAGATATACATAAATAGATATGATTACATATCTTAAATATTTGGGATTTATCAAATCATTGAAAATACTTCGATTAGTAGTTAAAATTATATGAACGGTTGAGAATTTATGCGAGCGGGACTAATTACCGACCTGATACCTGACTAAAATTAAAATATCAAAATGTAACCAAAGGGCACGGAAAATTAACGCGGCTACAGGTACTATCAAATTACGCAATTGTTAAGCTCCGGTAGTTAGTTGATAAACAATAGAGGTTACCAACCGTTATCTTTGTCATAAACAGTTGTTACAATACAAGCAACTCACTATACAGGTGTGTTTTCCGGCCTGTAGAAGAACACCACCAACAAAGTTGAACCTAGCTTGATCCAGAGGATCAATCCAAGGACAACCAGCAACCAAATAGCTGTACGTGAGCGAGCTGCTCAACATAATAAAGGGGTCTCTTAACAACCCAAATAAGAGAACAAATGAATGAATGAAGTAAAAGTAAAGAAAAAGTAAAAAAGTCTGTAACAAACAAAATCAATTATCAATATGCACATAGCAAACATTGAATAAGTACCTTAGATGGAAGGCGACCTTGTGATCTAATTATACTTTTTTCAAATACGGCTTACGGTGATCCTGTCAAAAATTACACTATAACTATAAACAATGGAACGGAGAAAAGAAAGCCCAAGTAAATAAGAACCTCAAGACATGTTCCTAACCTCCAAAAGATCTAGTGGTAAATCCTATAAGATACCAAAATAAATTGTAAATCACACCCAAAACTATATCTGCACTAATGCGATTCCCATTTTTCAACTCAAGGTAAACATTAATTTTAAAGGCGATGCCACTAAAGCATTATTTTCAAGAAGTTGCTTCACGAACGAACGGAATGTAAATCGACTCATCAACCGAAAATTACTTCGGAACAAAATGACAACTAACCGGAGAGAGAATACGAAAATCCCTAACGCTATACAATGTAACACAAAAGCATTGCTATTGTATAGGATGCTACGAAATTAGCACGTGACTACTTATATTGATGAGCTAGAAATTTTGATTTTTTTTTTAAATATTGATTAGTATATTAAAACAGTATAACTATGTGATACCAAATATCTTTATTTTCTTTAAATAAAGCAGCACCTGGATAGTTCCTATTTTTTTAACTTTAGGCAGCCATTTTTGCAAAACAATCAGATTTTGCATATGATATTCAGCTGTTCCTTCTCACCCAAGAATACCATAATTAAGGTGTGATTGAACCATTGATAAATATAGTACTCTTAGCAGATCTGTATTTAAAAAGTGCCGAAATTAAACAATAACATTTTTTATTTGAAGATTCCATTTAAGATATCTGTCTGTAATAATATATTTTATAGATTCGGACTGTGGAATTTGGTTATCACCGTCTATACCCAGTGAACCAAAGTTTGGCAAATTATTCACATAAGAAATGAATGGTAAGTATTTGGTTTTTCCTGAGATCAACGTTAATTTGTTAAGCTGAAACCATTTTTTAATTTATATAACACAGCAGTATCATCCGCAAAGCTAGGCACGTTACCTTTTATTTTTAGAAACATAAGGCTATTTGTATAAATAGGTAAATAAATAAAGCGTAAAAAGTAGCGGCCCGGGAACTGTTCCCTGAGGCACTCCATAGGTAACAATCCTGGGACTAGAATGGTCCCTTCTTAATTAACGTATTGAATTTTATTTGTCAGTTAACTTTTAATTAGTTTATAAGCATTGTTTTCTTAGGTCATAATATTTGTTTTTTTAGTACTGTTTGGTGACATACCGTATCTATATACGTATACAGTATCACGCATATTGTAGAGAGGTCTGAAACTGCTCTGTGATATTTTTACATATTTAAAAATAGCCTATTCCCACCTTAGCAGTAAAACTGTTACACCATAACTAACAGTGGTCTATGCCCTGTGATTCTCCATTGATATATTTTCAATTTCATCTCAGATAATTCGTATCGTTACGAAAATATAATCTTTTTAAGAATCCCCCTCGTTCCTGTTGTCTTTCATTTATGTAGCCAATCTGGTTACATCTGTTGTGGAGATGTATATGGTATATTCTGTCTTTGGTTCGAGCCTTTATGCTTTTTAATTAGCGGTCATCTACGGCTACTTTTACAACTTCTTCTTCAAAAAGTTTTTAAAAACTTTACACTTTCTCTTTCACCTGCTGCTTTGATATGATGAAAGCGTCTAAAGAACTATGTCAACTAAAAATCTGTAACTCTGAAATTCTTTAATAATGAAAATCTAAAATTTTGAATATTTGATACTGAAAGCTGAACTTCGAACTACAGAAATATTTCAGCTTCGAAACATTAATGTTCGATATAGAAATTAAGTTATAACCTATAAAATTCTACAAAATTCTGAATCTATAAAAGCTTAGCTTTGGTAATCTGAATATTTCACAGTTCTAGTCTTTGAAATTGATTCTTTAATTATCTGCGATTTGAACGTTGCAACATTAAAACTATAAACCGTCAAGATTTTCTCTATTCAAAATCTTGAAAGTTGGTCTGTGAAACCGTGTCATAATTTTATAACCACGAAAAGTTAAAACTTAAACAATTTGAAACTTCAGAAATGTAATTTCTGAAGGCTTAAATCATTTATAACCAAATTTTCCAAACTGTAAGATATGAAATGTTAACACGTCTCTAAATGATCTTTAAATATTTTAAATCTCTAGCTATAGTAGTTTGGTTTGCAGAGCTAATACAAGCTTAAGTAGTATAATACATTCTTTGGCTTTACCAGCCGAAATATTGATGCTATAAAAAAGTATTGTATTTAAATATTGGTTGGAATAACGAATTATAGCTGTATGCGAAATTACAGTTCAATCAGATGCAAAATAATTGTTTTTACCCGTGTTGTCTCCAAATTGGTAGCCTTGGTAGCCAAACAGCCTTGGTAGTGTAATGTCTAGCGTGCTGGACTTTCACCCAAGCAGGCCAGGTTCGACTGCTGTTGCCGGCAGATCTGGTTAAGGTTTTCTGCAGTTTTCCTTAGTTGTGACACAAATGTGGGACTTGCGTTCCATCTGTAAGTCGGCTGCAGCCGCACGTAGAGCCTACGGAATGGACATAAATACTCGCGAGTACATAACTACTTTCTAAGAGAGCGAAGAATCTCCAATTAAGGAAGGTATGCTGGGAGACGCCATCTTTGAGATGATGGCGCCTAAAAAAAATCTTAAATAACTCGTTTTGGGTAGGATTTACATCAAAAAACGCAAGAGAGCTTGTTATTGGTTGTAAAATTTTCCACAAGCTGGTTTTTGTAATGTTTAGCCGCGACTTATATAGTTTCGGAAATAATAACATCAAATTAACGTTTTTCAAAAGAAAAGTACAGAATTGTTTTTGATTCTAAATTGCCTTTTTACGCCGTTTACGCAAAACCTACAATCGCTGAGTTAAAAGGATATGCTTTGAATAAACGTGGATTGTCTCGCTCGAAGGCTTTGTCGTATGTTTTAATAGTTATCTCTTTATACCCGTAAAGCTTTCAGATAATAAAAAAATCTGACCCAAATCAAACCGCAACCATTACCACTTATCTTTGCGAAGTGAAATGTAAATTGAAAATCGATTCGGTAACGAGCCAACGAAGCCACTATGCTTTTTATTGCATTTATTCCAATATTTCAAAGAGTTTCACCATATCATTCGTTTTATTACATTAGCTCTCTTTTTTAATCTTATATTCTAGTATATTTAATATTACTATCAAAATTTTATCATTTATTAGCCACTCATCCTTCATCCATTCACGTTTCAGCTATTATTAGCTCCTTTCAGTATTATGTCCAGTAAAGTTTATGTTACTACAATAATGAATGTGTTTATTTGGACATAAAAATCGATATTCCAGCCTGTATTAATGAGCCGCGAAAACTCGGTATCATTTCCGCACTATTTGTATCTCTAAAAGTATTCAAGATACCCAGTTTCCAGATTTTAAAAATAAAACTAAAATATTTAAACAGCCGCTGTATATATGAAATATTACAAAGACATCTATAACGTCTAGACGCGTTCAGACACTGAATGTTTTTGCGAAAAAAGCAAAAACTCCAAAGCCGGAACAGGATATTAGTTTTGTTCTTTATAAACTTCTTTTTGTAAACAAGTGTGTATAACCGTATTTATTCAAAAATCTTAGAAGGTCTTTTTTGTTCGAACCTGAATGTATTTTGAAATACTGTTGAGGTTTGCCTTATTAACTTAGTGAAATGTTTCTATAGACGAATCGTCTTGGTCTACATAAATATCTATGTAAGTTTATAGTGAATGAAACTTCAGCATACTTTAAAAGTTTGTGCTAAGGTTCCAATAATCTTAAAATTTCTAAGCACCTGATGTTATTCATCTACGTACAGGTCTTCTGGATAATAAGTTCTAGCGGTGTTTCTTCTTAAATTGATTGAAATTTATTAAAAATACTTTGTATTATAACATTTCGAATTTTCTGTTAGTTAAAATACATTTCATGCGATCCTGTATTATACTATCGGGAATTTATTTCTCACTATTTACAATAAACTCAATACAAATATTAATGTATGCCTTGCCTGTTAAAGTAAATATAAAATTAAGCTGGTCTTTGGATTTATTTACGATCCCATTTGATAAATAGAAAATGTATTTCGTTGTGGTCATCCTTAATAAATTAATAATAATAATAATAATAATAATAATAATAATAATATATATTTTCCAACAGGTGGGCACCCAATTACAGGAAAAAAATTTAAAAATTACAAAAACACAGTAGAGGTTCGACATAAATACGAAATACAAATATAAGCTACCTACAATTAATGTAAAAACATAAACATGCGTAATACAGTATATAAATAAATAATAACATAATTATTAAAACTAACATTATACACTAACTTTAGTTAGTGTGTATATAACAAACATCTCAAATCAAGGTATATATGTATCAAATTTGGTAATATGAATAACGTTGTAACAAACTTTCTTAATGTCTGAACATAGTATGTTCTTTAATTAGACATTTATCTCAATAATACAACTTACAATATTATTAATCGAATCAAAGTGAATATTACACTTGCTACATATCTGATTAAAATTATTGCACATGCTTGTAATAGGTGATTTTTTTAGTAAGTTGGTTCTCCTTGCATCCAAGTAGAATGACATATTAGTACGTGCATTGAATCGTGGGACATGAAATTTTGTTTAAGAGCCAAAGAGAATCAATTCTGTGATTTAAAAGATTATCCAAAAACTTTACAGAGATAATAATGCGTCTAATACGCAGAGATATAAACTCAAATCTGTTAAGCAGCTCAATTTGACTAACCCCAATCTCAGGATAGATACCATCGCAAGAAAAAGCTAAAAACTTAAGAAAATATCTTTGAACTCGTTCAATCTCACGAATATGGCATTCATAAAGGGGAGACCAAATTACCGCGCCGTACTCCAGTATAGATCTCACCAAGGCTATGTATAAGGCTCGTAACGTCTGAACATTTGAAAAGTGTTTACAATTTCGGTAGATAAAGCCATACATTTTAAAAGCTCGACTAACAATGTCATGTATATGTGCAGCGAAATCTAGCTTAGGATCAAAGATGACACCTAAATCTTTAAAGAAATCCGTCCTTTGTATAGCAGTGTCATTGACGGTGTAGATATAACCATACCCGTTTAGTTTTTTTGTAAAAGACATAGTCTTACATTTAGTGATGTTTAGTGAAAGTCAATTATTGTGACACCAGTTATCTACCGTGTAAAGATTATTTTGTAATTGCATGGCATCATTATAATTGTTAACTTCACGATACAATTTTATGTCATCTGCAAAGAGAAGGCAGTGACAAGATATTTGATCTACTATGTCATTAATAAAAAGTAAGAAAAGTAAAGGTCCAAGATTCGAACCTTGAGGAATTCCCGAAGTAGGAGTAAAATCGCGGGAAATAAAGTTGCAGTATCTGACACAAGAACTCCTGTTAAAAAGATAACTTTCAAAAAATTTAATAAGATTCTCTGATAGGCCATATTGAGATAGTTTATTTAACAAGATGTATTGATCAATTTGATCACACGCTTTTTGGAAGTCAAGGTAGATTACATCGACCTGATTGCCTTTATCCATGATCTCTGCAGTGAACTGACTGAAACATGCGAGATTAGTTATAGTAGAACGACTTTCCATAAAGCCATGTTGATGTGGAGAGATAAGTGATCTTAAAGATGGATACAAATATTTATAAATAATAGACTCAAATGCTTTAACAAAGTTACTAAGGATAGAAATTGGTCTGTAGTTTTCAATGAGTGACGGATCGCCCTTCTTAAGAACCGGACATATACATGCATGTTTCCAAATCAACGGAAGATTAGCCGTAGACAAACATAAATTAAATAAGATGTATAGTGGTTTGACAAGAGCAGCAGCGCAATCCCTTAGAATAAAACTTGGTATTTGATCTATACCAGATGTAAAACAGTTTTTTGAGCGATGCAAAGCACATAAAATATCGTCCTCATTGATAAAGTCGATGGCAATAACATCTTGAGCTCGAGGTATGACATTAATTGCAATGTTATTATGAGATTGGATACACTATGAAAATAATTAGCAAATTGATTAACTATAGAATATCCATCATTATATTCAACATTGTTATGTGTCATTACGCTTGGAATACGTGAAAGCCCTCGCTTATTACTGATAAAAGACCACAACCTTTTTGGATCTGCAGCAAGTGAATTCTCAACTTCAGTAAGATATTCCTTATAACAAGTATTAATTAATCTATTACATTGCAATCTATAATCTTTAAAAATGTTGTAATAGTGTTCATTTTTAAATTGTTTATACTTTTTAAAAGCCAAAGATTTTTGTTTCATAAGTAATAATATATCATTATTAAACCATGGGGGATAATGAGTTTTCTTTTTAAATTTTATAGAAGCCTTAGGCACTGAAGTATCAAATATATTATAAACAATTTTATAAAAACTATCACAAGCTTCATTAACATCTGTAAGACCATTAAGTTGCGACCAATCAGCATTTAGTAACATATCATACAACACGGGAAAATTAGCTTTTTTAAAATTGTAGCGAGGCTTATCGTTCATTATAAACCGATCACGTTTATTACGAATAACATTGATTTCAATATCAAGGGCCGGATGATAAACATCTTCAACGACCAAGGGTACTAGTGCATGTTAAACAAGACAATTAATATTAGAAAATATTAAATCAAGGAGACGGTCTTGGTTGTTGAGTATATTATTATATTGATGAAAATTATGTAAATATTGGAAATTCTTTAAAATTATATTAAGTTGGTTATCCAGATCAAAATTAAACGACGGGAGATTAAAATCGCCCATCAGTACGATGTTAAGCTCATTGAAAGGTTCTAAAGTAATGGTAAGTTCATCAATGAACTGTACATAAGTTTCAGTTGGTATAGATGGAGGTATATAAATTACAAGTATGATAAAGCAACATTTAGATGAATCAGATATCTTCACACCAATTACATCAATGGAAGGAAATAAATTTGATAGTCTATCTAAATTAATTCTAATAGAGTAAAAACTATTTTTCAGAGAGATTAACACACCACCGCCACGGTTACAATTTAGTAACTAATATTTTCTATCTTGACGAAAAACACAAAAATCACTGCTAAATATTTCATTACTAGCTATTTCACTATTTAACCATGACTCACATAGACAAAAAATGTCATAATCAAAAAAAGTTGAAAAATTTTAATTATTAAGTTTAGACCGCAAACCTCTCACATTTTGGAATAAACAGCGGATAGGATATACATAATTGGGTGCCGATTTCAGTTTAAAGAAGAAGAAACAATCTTAGGTACTTCTCGTATGTATTTTATCTTTATGTTTGTTTCACCGTTAGCAATTCTGCTATCGAGCTCCTTTTTGAGATTTTTATACAATTCGATTTGTTTAGGTGTATTATCAAATGAAATATTTATGTTTCTGTATTTAATGTTATTATGCATATACTTGGCATTTCTAATTAGTTCCTTAACTTGGGATTCATCATCTAATTTAATCCGTATTGGACGAGGTTTTGCATTGGTCAGATTAAAGCGACCCAGTCTATGAACAAATTTTGGTTGAATCGAATTACCAGGTTTAAGAGTGGAAATTAAATCCTTTATAAAAGCATCATCCGTATCCTTGCGCTGTTGTAAATCATTTTCGTTTGATTCAGGAACACCAAAAACAATCACGTTAGATTTTCTTGATAAACGCTCTGTTACTTCCTGAACAACTTCTTCAAATTGAATCAAGGAGGAAGACGTCTTTAACGAACTTAATTGGACATCAATATCTTCTTTAAGTTGTTTAATGGCATTCATAAAATCATTTTGGAGAGTATTGAGCAAATCTCTAAAATCTTTTAGTTGTGACAAATCTTTATTGCAGGAGTTGCAAACAATTTTTAACTCTCGGTGTTTAGCACGCGTTAATTTAAAATCATTATCCGATAATCCCAGGCAGGCTGTGTGCAGGGAACCATGGCATCCGTCACAAGTAACAGATGTAGTAGAAGCAGTAATGTTATTATTGCATTGTATACACACCACCATTTCAAAATTGCTTTATAGGCAAGATTGGTTGCATATATAGGTAAACAAAGTAAATAATCAATGTCACAACGAAGGTCGAAGCTACAATTATAAACAAGTTAAAAAAAATTCAGAAGCTGAATGTATACAACATAAGTTTTATGATTACAGCACAGTACACCTTCTGAAGCTATAGATGCAAACACAAAGTAGTAAACCACGACAACACATCCACTCGAAATTGGAAAATCACAAGAATAACCTCAAACACTTTCATTCACCATATCCACCATCATAATAATAATAAAAACTTTATGTTGAGAAAAACATGTTTTATTCCAAGAAACTATTTAAGTCCAGATAAAAATATTAAATGCTATAGGCGAAACTGTTTGGTTATCATTGGTGGACCGCAATGTTCAATCCATGCTAAGAAGTATTTTTCTTCTTTTATGATATTCAAAACCCGGCCAGATTCCATAATTTCGCAGAGATTTACCGTATTGTTAAGATAAGCACAGGATGGTTAAGCTTTGAGATATTTTAGTCCAGTCTGCGATGATTGTTTAAAATCCGCTTGAAATTAAATAGATTGTTAAAAATTAAACAAATTCCTGTCGTATCGTCTAAAGCTTATTAATCTAATTCAGTTGTGATCCTTTAAAGTATTTTTGGAGTTCCAACAGTGGTGAAATTCGAAGTTATCGAGAACCTGTTAAATTTAAACAATTCAAGTTAAGTGCAGATGCAGATGATGATGATGATGCAGATGATCAAGTGTGCACAATGATTACTAGTTCATACTATTTTATTTACTTTATTTACACCTTTTTACTGTTTAGTACACTGTAATTACAACTGATGTATTCAATGAACTAATATTGTTAGCAAACCTTTTGAAAGATTTCTCTTTCTTCTGAAAGAAATCTCTAGAATATTTTTGAGATTGAGTTAATTTAAAAATCGATCGATATCAACTATTTCCAAATAGTAAGCGAATATTAATTTAATATCATTTTAATCAAGATCGTTTGCATGCAAGTTGGTGGCGCCCACTACATTTTTAACAGAGTTCTAATACAAACAGTTTTGTGATTTCTACACTCTTTCAATAAGCATTAATTGCTTTATTCCCATGTTGAACTATGTAATTTCATTGATTTGCACTTTTCAAATAAAACTTTGGCAAAAATATTATCACATTATTTTTATTTAAACAGATGTGCAACAGGAGTTTGTTTGAAAGACATTTGGGTTTACTGTATAAGTGTGTATATACAGATAAGCTGTATACAGCAGGTGTACCTATTACAGAAGCCGCACAAAATTTCGAATAGAACATTTAATGATACTAATGGTAGGGGACTGGGGGGTAGAGGCAAAAACGGCTACCGTATTTGGTTACCTGTTAGTGTTATCTATGAGACTTTACAAATTAGTCGTCACACTCCCGCCAATCCACAGAAAATTTATATGGTGTTCCCATCGCAGCTGTTTCTGTAGTGCATTTGTGTTAGAAAAGTTTTCCATCATATGTTATAATTAAACATGTATCAGTCAATTTCTTGTGAAGATACACTTTCGGACCGATGAACCTGAATATCTATTAAATTCGCTGCGCGTTGTATGTTAGGTTGTTCATATAAGATATCCAAAGTACATTGTAAGTCAGTAGACGTCTTCGTCAAGATCAACATTTATGTGAAAAGAAAAGAAAAAAAACTATTCTGAAAAAAGTCCGACGGTAGCGGCTTAGAAGCTATAGTTGAATGAATTTAACCAACTTGATTTCGCACTACTTTTGAAATGTTCATTCAGTTTATAATAGTCTTATGATCATAATAAACTCAATCTTTTGCAAACCTTAACGTATACGAGTAGATAATTTAAATACATTGACTTGAAAAGCTTTTTTTTTACTTCGAATAAGAAAAGGAAATTTTAGAAAATACAAATTAACTTAATTAACACAAAAAAGTCTACATTTCTTCTTTGTAAAAGAAACCAACTGTACAAAATTAAAAAGATGTCAACATTAAGTTATTTAAATTTATAATTACCTGAACACGTCGAGAATTTTCCAAGGACATTCCATGCCCCCAATTATATTCAGTTTTGTTTAACTTGTCCCATTTGAAAAATGAAAACCAATTTCACGGTAGTCATGTCGATTAGAACGCTACTGAAAAATGAAAATATATACGTTTTGTTGTTAAGATTATTTTACCTTTTTAAGTGACAAGCAGATACTAACAAAATATCATTATGTTAATCATAGGATAAGTATGAATTACTTAGAACTGCTAGAAATATTTAGTTGCCAATTACCATACATTGAATTGGAGTTGTTATCATAATCATGTAAGTAATTATGCAGAAAACATAGTGAATTCTGTTTGTAGAGATCTACCAGAAAATAAACATGCCGGGAACTGTATGTTTTATACAGGGTGGGATTAAAGTATGGAATATTAAAAAAAGAAACGAACTCAACCGGTTTTTTTAAAAACGCTGAAACACCTCGATTTTGTTTTTTAAAAATACACATTAATATGTTCGATTCACCTTCCGACTTTCATTTGTTTCTAAGTTATGACGTCATCACAAAAAAATTTAACTGACAATATGGATTTTTTATAGTGGAATCCGATAGTGATTTTTCTTCTCTTTATGATCATGCAAAAAAATCATAAGGTTGCATAATAAAAATTCTGAAAAAAATCGATCTGAACAGTTAATGTTATTGATATTATGGTATCAATACATCAATATATCAGATCGATTTTTCTCAGAATTCGTGTTAAGCAACCTTATGATTTATTTGCATGATCATAAAGTAGTGTTGGGTTCGCGATACCACCCGCGTATCACGACACTTGCGAATCGAAACCATTAGCCGTGTGAAGTGTCGACTCCTTCACGACTCTTTAACGATACTTCGCATTTACACATCATGCATGCGCTAGTTCATATAATATAATTGAAACGAGCAGTCAAGATTCATAGCTAATACGTAAATCATAAACTAGGGATTAAAAAACAATTAGGTTTATGAGTAAATTCTGTTATGGTTATATATTTATGCATTAAGTACATTAAAAGACATTAAATTATTTATACACCGCATTTGTTCTAACATTTGCTATAGAAAATTAGTATGGGAAATCTGAAATATGCCAAATAGTTCGTTCTCGAATAAAAGTCGGTAAGATTAATAGTTGCAAAACAATTTAAATAATTTGTTATTATTCTTTTATTCGAAAAACGTACAAGAAATAATACATTACAAATAAAAAATAAAGATACCCAATTAATAAGACAACGTCTTATTAATTGGGTATCTTTATTTTTTATTTGTAATGTATTATTTCTTGTACGTTTTTCGAATAAAAGAATAATAACAAATAAAATTTAAAAAAAAAGTTATGCTTGTAACGGGGTTCGATCGTGCATTCCACCAGCCCGTATAGTTTAGCAAGCCACGGTTTGCCATCGAACCACGGAGGCGTTGCGTCAACTTTTCAGGTTTCGGCTTTTAAATTAATGTTTTGCAAATAATTCATGAATTTATAATTTTAACTAAAAAATTTACAACAAAATAGTTTTATATGTACGTCTTATTCAATGATTGTTGGCCAGTTCAACAAATCTGCCTTTAATTTCTTTGTAAGAATAATCAAGCAACTTCGAATTACACTCTAATAAGAGCGATACTGTTCGACACGAAGTGTCGCGACACTTCAAGTGTCACGACCACGAACAGTATCACGACACTCGACACCCAAGTTCCCATCACTATCATAAAGGGAAGAGAAATCACTATCGGATTCCACTACTAAAACTCTATATTGTCATTTAAATTTTTTTGTGATGACGTCATAACTAACAGACATTTACAAAGTTCAGCTCGATTCTTCTCAGAATTTTTGTTATAGAACCTTATGATTTTTTTGCATAATCATAAAGGGAAGAAACAGCACTATCGGATTCCACTATTAAAAATATATATATTGTCATTTAAATCTTTTTGTGATGACGTCATAACTTAGAAACAAATGAAGGTCGGAAGGTGAATCGCACATATTAATGTGTATTTTTAAAAAACAAAATCGACGTGTTTCAGCGTTTTTAAAACAACCGGTTGAGTTCCCTTTTTTTTTAATATTTAACACGTTAATCCCACCCTGTATATGTTAAAGCTTGTTATACCAAAACAAAGCTATATGTATATTTTCCAAATATAGAAATCGATTTTAAAGTAAAATATATAAGATCTTTATATTGGTTTGACGTAAATAAAACTCTTTTCTACTGTTTATAGCTATCACCCATATAAAGAACATCTTTCTCAATTTTTAGTCGTAATACTTTATATCAATAACATGCCGCTCTTGGATCGTTAAGAAATAAAAACCTAAGACATCTACCTATTAGATATCTTTTAAGACAGATTTCTTACTGAAAGTCTGAAATATTATAACTGCTATTCAACAATTTCAAGAAGCTGGAAAAACATTAAAGAGTTGATGTACTAAACACAAATATGGTTAGTCTTCAGAATCACTCATTAATTTTGCGAACTGCGTATGATACATTATTTTATGATAATATGGTCCTAGTATTAATATTGTAACGTTCTTTTGAAATAATACTAAAAATGCTGTTTAATCATCTATTAACAAAAGAAAATATTTACACTTAACACTAATTACAAACACAATTATTATAAACTGTTAACGAACTTAAACTAGATATTTACAAACTTTTGAGTAATTTTGGAAAATTCCCTGCTGTTCTTAAGATCAACAGTAATCCATCCGAATTCTATCAACTTTTAATAAAGAGAGAGATTTAGTATTTTGTCTTTGTTACAGCTGCATCCTGGATTGACATGAGTTCGAGCCTGGATCTGAGAAAATATTTTTCTTCTACAGTACACTTAAAATGCATGCTGATCATTTGATCTATACTACATTTTAATAGTTAGAAAATGAATATTTTATTTACTGTACTTCATAGAATTTAACGTGTTCTTAGTCTTTGGCAAGATTACTTATCTAGATATGGAAATTCGGACTTTGAAAATAACATATTGTAACGGATGGGAAAACCCCTACACGGGCGACGAACAAACTAGAAGGTTCCCGGCTCATCTACAACGTTCGAGACTGGCCGCTCATTTGATGCATTGGAGGCTAGACTAGGTACAATACACCAGCCTAATCTAGCGTTTTGTAGAAAGATTATATGTAATATACATATAAATCGCCGTCGCGTACAGAAGAGATGATTATTTTTGTTAACATTTCAAAAAACCAGAACCAGCAATTCATTAACAATTAGTAGTCAAATATAAATGTGTAGTAAATAAATCTTGCATTGCAAATAAATAGTTCTTAAATTGGTTAGAAACATGAATAAAATTATCTTTGTTCACGACTATGTTATAATATACTCACTACAGTTATGTTTCTTCATTTATACTTATATGTATAATTGTGAATATCTATTAATATTAATCGCTATTCATTTATGTTGTTATTTGTATGGAGTCTTGCAAAGCATCGTTTGATTTTTAAAAACGTGTAAACGGATTTTTATTTAAGTTTTTCTTTTATTGTAAATATTTTTCTATGTAAACTGCATATGTATATGGTAACCATGTAATTTTTTGACCGTTAATGTTGATTTTAGACTATTTTGCCAGCTACATTTTTGTCTTTTTAGAATTTAGTTTAGTGTTATTTCTGAACACATGTTTTCTGTTAGTGACGTCATGACATTTGTGATGTGCCGTTGTTTGTGAAATTTCGCTGTTTCTTCAACTCTTTTGGAGAAAACATATAAAAAGGCTTCGAAAAATTAACAATTTCAGTCGATAAAACGTATTTGAAAGAACCACGTCGGTTCGTATAAGAATTTTCTAAAATAAAAGTAAGGTTATTGTAAACCATATGATACTTGCAAATTTCAACAAAGTGTTAATGTTATTAAATTGTTACCTGAGACATAAATTTAAAGGAGATTTATTTTCGTTCTTCAACAATTATATGGGATTGTGGACAATTTATTTAAATTAAATCAAGAAGATTTTCTTTGTTTCCATTATTGATTTGGATAATCGACTCGTATGAATTTTTTTAAGTCAGCTGTTTGGATCAATGCCTGTTAGAGTTTAGGTTACATATTTAATTATTTATTGTATCATTGTGTCTTCTCTTAATTACGTTAGAAATTTAGGTTAATAATTATGTTATCTATACTATACTATCGTCGACTTAAGCATGTTTGGGGCGCATTGAGCAAGGGTTACTTGACGTGAGGGGTAGTACAGTACATTTTTTACTCACTTGTATATAAGTTGCTGTAATCTTTCAATAAATAAATATCTCAAAGACTTTCTCACAAAACGAATGTGTGTGTACAAATTAAAGAAGACACCTCGATACAGCTGTTTCAAGCTTATTAGCTATCATCAGTCGAAGATAGTCTTCTCCAATTTGCACACACCATCCAGGGCTTTATATAAAACCCAAATATACATTAATACCAAAAGGTAATAATGCTGACATCTGTGAGAACACTCGCACAAAGCGACAAAGAAATGGTTCTCACAGTGTCTATCCTGGCCTGGCCGTCAACCAAGTATATCATAATAAACTATAAAATATAATTAAATATATTTATAGTAATATGGAACTCAAAGTGAGAATAAAGTGTAATCTTTCAATAAATAAATATCTCAAAGACTTTCTCACAAAACGAATGTGTGTGTACAAATTAAAGAAGACACCTCGATACAGCTGTTTCAAGCTTATTAGCTATCATCAATCGAAGATAGTCTTCTCCAATTTGCAGGCACCATCCAGGGCTTTATATAAAACCCTTTTGTGAGAAAGTCTTTGAGATATTTATTTATTGAAAGATTACACTTTATTCTCACTTTGAGTTCCATATTACTATAAATATATTTAATTATATTTTATAGTTTATTATGATAAGTTGCTGTCCTGTACAGTCCAACAAAAATCATTAGTTCAAATAAAATTATTAAACGTTTTAACAAAGAAGTGTTTTTTAACTTTTAAACATTGGTCCTTCGAGCCGGATATTTATGTGAACCACGTGAAATAAATAATTACCCGGTGTTATATCATGTTACCATATTCCGTTGTCGATACTGTAAAATTCACCCAGTCGTAAAATCTAACGTGAAATAATTAAAGTGTACCCAGTGGTATATCGTGTACCGTTGTCGATACCAAAAACCAAAGACATTATCATTAATATCAAAACATCGCTTGAAGTTATCAAACTGTTAAAAATTCGAAAATAAAGAACGACGCGCAAAAAACCGTTACTTTGGGTTTCAACAAGCCCGCATCGCAAGAATACCCTTTTGTACTTCAGATACCTACCTACACCGGTAATTCATCCTACCAGGAATACCCAGCGCTTTGACCACTGCTAGGACAACAACATCAGCTTTCTAGGAAGGATTAACGTAAGTGGGCTTTTCCTTGTACCTCAATACCCATTGTCCAAAACCGGTTGCTTTTATTTTAGTTAGAAACGTCATACTTATTCAGATTCTTATTCTCATTAAATAATGGAAGAACTAGATTTAAACAGTTCAACAAGAAAACGCGGCATTCTCAAAGGCCATATTACTAGATTCCAAAATCTTGTAGACGCTATAAAAAAGGTTCCGAATCCTGATGAAGTATCATTATCACAACTCAGCATACGTTTGGAGGCAGTACAACCTATTTTAAATGATTTTAACGATACTCAGTTTGATATTGAATCCCTTCAAACAAAAGCAGAAGAAATAAACGCAAACGGAAAAGAAAAAGAAAATTTTGAAAATTCATATTTCACTAATATAGCATTAGCTCAAACTCTTTTAAAGAAAAACAATTCTAATACATATACACATTCAGTGCCTCATACTAATTCCAACAGCAGCTTCGATCCTTCAAACCTTTTAAGTCAGGTGAAGCTACCTATAATTAGTCTTCCCACATTTGAAGGGAACTACGAGAATTGGCTCGAATTCCATGACACCTTTGATTCACTTATTCACAACAATAACAGCATTAGCAATGTACAAAAATTTCACTATTTAAAAGCATCATTGAAGGGTGAAGCCAATCAGATTATACAATCCTTGCAGCTTTGCGATGCTAATTATGCAGTAGCATGGAACGCATTATTAGATAGGTATAACAATAAGCGCTTGGTAGTTAATAATCATATTAAATCGTTACTCAATTTGCCGACTTTGTCCAAAGAATCACATGTTTTATTGCGCCAACTTCTCGATGGGGTTTCAAAGCATTTACGATCATTAAAAATCTTAGACCAACCAGTTGTTCAATGGGATGGGCTATTAATCTATCTTATAGTCTTAAAATTAGACATGACTACAAAGCGTGAATGGGAATCATATAAAATAAGCGGGGAATTTCCTACTATTGCTGAATTAAAGGAATTTCTAAAAGGTAGATGAAGTAAAGGGCAATGAAGTAAAATTTAATTATAAACCTAAACCATTTAAATTTCAAACCCATACTGCATCTAATACGTTCGTAACTACCAACGAGTCAAATGCAAACAAACAACCCATCTGCGTATTTTGCAAAAATAGCCATAGTATTTACAACTGCGAAGAATTCAAATCACTGCCTGTTCAGTCAAGAATAGCTCAAGTAAAAACGCATAAATTATGCTACAATTACTTAAGAAATTCGCACTCCACACTCTATTGTAGATCTGATGGATGCAGATCCTGTAGGAGAAAGCATCACTCACTCCTACATATTAATAACAACCCAGTTACCGGAAATTTCTCAAGCACGACAGCCCAAAACATTTCATCAGCAACAGATAACAGTGCAATTCTTACTGAAGCTAATCAAGTACCATCCACCAATATTAATCACGTTTTAAACAATTACAATCAACAAGTGCTATTGTCTACTGCAATTTTAATAGTTGTAAGTAATTCTGGATCGTATTATAAATGTAGGGCTCTTCTGGATAGCGGCAGTCAGTCAAATTTTATAACTCAAGACATGTGCAATACATTAGGCTTGCAGAAAACCAAAATAAGTTTAGCTGTTACTGGTATTGGCCAAATTTCAACAGAAATGACTCATAAAACGGAGGTAGCAATTAAATCCTTCCTTATCGTGTATAGTTGTTCAAAATCACGGAAATCTTTCCAATGATTCATTTACCGCAAGGTCCCTGGAAATACCAGAAAATATCCAGCTAGCGGATGAAACATTCAATATCTCAAACAAGATAGATTTATTAATAGGGATTTAAGTATTTTGGAACTTAATATGTGTCGGTCAGTTAGAGCTAGAGGTTGGACAATTAACACTTCAGAAAACCAGATTTGGTTGGGTGCTATCAGGTCCTCTCAGTTATCAGGTAAATCATATCAATAATTCTCAGTGTAATCTGAGTACTGTTAATGACAACATTGAGGTTCAGAGCCAGCTAGTCAAATTTTGAGAAATGGAGGAGTGCCGATCTATATAGGCATTATAACGCGAAGAAAATTATTGCGAGGAGAATTTTATAAACACAACGTCTCGCGGAAAGGACGGGCGATTTTACGTTTCAATTCCTCTAAAGGAACCCGTTGAAATGTTAGGCGACTCAAAAGAATTAGCAATAAAACGGTTTAATTCACTTGAACATAAACTTCAAAAAAATCCGCAGCTAAGGGAATCGTATATAGCTTTTATGGAGGAATACCAGCGATTAGAACTTTGAGCAGTCCTTTTACTTGCCAGACTTATCGAAAAAACCCGTGCTGCTCTGGTCTTAGATGTAAACACGGTTAACTGTTGCTGCGATTCGACAATCACCTTGGCTTGGATAAAAACGGCTCCAAACTTATTAAATACATTTGTAGGTAACCGCGTCGCGGAAATTCAAGATCTTACTTCGCAATATGTATGGAGACATGTTGATTCGAAGCAAAACCCTGCCGACTTACTATCACGTGGCGTCAGGCCGCTTAATTTAATCAATGCCGAACTTTGGTGGCATGGCCCGGTATGGCTAGCAAACTTTTCTTCACATATCCATCCCGAAAATTATAAGAATATCGAAAATTCTCTTGATTATTTAACAGAACGGCGACGTCAGATTACTGTATTGACAGCCAAAACTGAACCTCACATGCTTTTCAACAAATTCTCGTCATTGACTAAACTTCAAAGAGTGGTAGCATATTGTTTGCGTTTTAAAAACAATGCAGTCAATCCAAAAAATCTGAGAGTTATAGGTAATCTAACCGTTCAAGAACTAAAGAATGCTCTACAATTATTAATCAAGATAGCCCAACAAGCTGAATTTAAGCAAGAAATCTCAGACTTATGCAAGCACAAACAAATCAATTCTAAAAGCAGTTTATTAGCTTTAAATCCTTTTATCGATCGTAATGGACTTTTAAGAGTTGGTAGTAGGTTAGCTAATTCCCACTTTTCAGACAACAAAAACCGTCCTATTTTGCTGCCTAAAAATCATAAGTTGACATTGCTTATTATCAGAAATATGCACGAGGCTACTTTACACTCTGGTCCGCAAGCCCTTCTGGCATATTTAAGAGAAACATATTGGCCAGTCTCGAGTCGTAATCAAGTTAAAAAGATTGTCCACACGTGTGTACGATGTTTTCGTGCCAATCCTCGAACTGTTGAGACATTGATGGGACCTTTACCTAAAGAACGCCTGGAACCTCATGTTCCTTTTGAACTTTGTGGGGTTGATTATTGTGGCCCCATCTTAATGAAAAATAAAAAGGGTCGAGGCTGCAAGAGTGTGAAGGTTTATATTTGTATATTCATTTGCTTTACTACCAAGGCAATTCATACTGAACTAGTCTCTGAACTTACCACGGAGGCATTTCTAGCGTCTTTAAGGCGATTTCGTCTCGAAGGGGCAAACCCTCAAAAATATACTTCGACAATGGCTCCAACTTTGTTGGTGCAGATAATTGCCTAAAGCAATTCTTAACGAGTCTAAATTCTTCTGCCAAAAATAATGATTTTCAAAATTCATTAGCCTCTGAAGGAATTATTTGGAATTTCATCCCTCCTCACTCCCCTCACTTCGGTGGCCTTTGGGAGGCCGGAGACAAGACAATAAAGTTCCATTTAAAACGAGAATTAGGTACTGCTTTGTTCACATATGAGGAATTAGTTACCTTATTAACTCAAATAGAAGCAGTAGCAAATTCACGTCCTCTCTCTCCATTATCTAGCGATCCTACCGACCTTAATCCTCTGACTCCAGCCCATTTCTTAATTGGAAGGAGCCTGGTTAGCGTTCCAGACCAGGACGTTACGCATATAAAAGAAGGAAGGCTATCACAATTTCAAAGAATTCAAAGGGTTATGCAAAATTTCTGGAAGCGATGGTCGAAAGAATATGTCAGCGAACTACAAACTAGGGTGAAATGGAAAACAAGCAGCTCAGGATTGATTCAACCAGGTAAAATGGTTGTCATTCGAGAAGATAACATTCCACCCCTTAAGTGGCGTCTTGGGCGGATTTTGGAGCAGCATCCCGGTTCAGATGGTGAAGTTAGGGTTTAGTTTAAGTGCGCGAACGGAACAATAAAACGTGACATATCTAAAGTGTGCGTCCTTCCAATAGACAATTAGTATGGAAGTAGTGCAGCGAATTATCCTTTTTCTCATTACAATTTTACGCATTATTTAATAAATCTGTTTAATAATTAATAGTAGAAATGAATCTATTGAAAGAAGAGCCATTCAAGGTGGTGGTGTATGTTAGGGTTTAGGTTACATATTTAATTATTTATTGTATCCATTGTGTCTTCTCTTAATTACGTTAGAAATTCAGGTTAATAATTATGTTATTGTACTTTGTTGTTAAGTACATTTATTCGGCTATGTTCGCCTATCGTCGACTTAAGCATATTTGGGGCGCATTGCGCAAGGGTTACTTTACGTGAGGGGTAGTACAGTACATTTTTTACTCACTTGTATATAAGTTGCTGTCCTGTACAGTCCAACAAAAATCATTAGTTCAAATAAAATTATTAAACGTTTTAACAAAGAAGTGTTTTTTAACTTTTAAACAATGCCGTAGTACCAATTGTAAAAGATTTGTAATGGATTTGTTGACATTTATATACAAGGTAAATCAAAATTAAAAGGATTTGGTTCACTTTAAAACAACAAAAGCATAAAGACATTTTTATTCAAATTCAGAATTAATTTTTTCTTGTTTGAGAAATTTCTTTTAATTACAAGGTCGTAACATTTAGACAATCTCAACTTGTTTATTCACAAGAATAATTAATTTCCGTTAGATAAATTGATTTAGCATTTGTAAATACGTATTTTTCTTATTTGATAAACTTAATTGATGTAGTTTGTTCAAATGGAAACCGGTTGCAACCTCCATGTCAGGTGGCAAATATATCAAAACACATTTGAGCAAGCTCAACGAAGATTTTCTTCTTATTTTATATATTTCTATTTTAAACAATTGTTTTTATTTTTCTCTTTAGATAAAATTTTTTTATCTATTGTTAATAAAAATAAAATATCTGTATTTCAATTTATCTATGTGTTTATTCGTGTTGGTATTTATGCAAGCATACATTTATTTTCTTCATATACAGAATTTAAGATTGCTGTTTGTCCAGCTGCAGAATTCCAAGTGCATTGGTAGTAAGTTTCTTTCCTTCCAGGTTCAATAATCAAAAAAGATTTTAATAGTTTGTTTATCTCATGCTCTATCAAATTATAAACCTGAGTTAGTCTCTTGGGAGAAGAAAAAACTATTTGAGCTGTTACATTTTTTAGTAAAACTATCCATTTCAATTCAACACTATTTTCATATTTTTATTTATCTAGATAACACCTCAGTACATATTATATTTTCTTCAACTATCAAAGACCCAAAGTACCCAAAACATGTCTAAATATCCAATTTCCTAGTGTACTTTAATTTCATCACCTCTTAGAGCGAGGAAAAATATTTTTCTCATATATAGGATAAACTCAGCATGATACACCATTTAAATAAAACTTAATTAGTACATGCATTGAATATTTAACTGATGACAAAATCATTATTAATGTATGCTTGAGTATATAATCATTAGTAAATTTAAGAAATTAAAAATTCAAACCATGCAAACGCGTGACGGCGAGGTTCAAAATGTATTGCGTATGTAGCAATGCTTCTATGTTACATGCTTCGCAGTACTTCAGTCAGGTTTGGATGTTTTGCAATGGTTCACTTGATAAGAAAACACTGGTTACATTTGAATAAAGTAGTAGTGTAAACACTGGCAGCTAGTTCCAAACCCGTTACCTTATTTTTTAGTTTTTTCAACAAAATTAAAAGAATAAACCGAAAAAATCATTTTTATTCTTTCAAAATATTTGAAAGTAATTATTTGAAAGAAAGAAGTGCTAGACGTTCAGTGAAGCAAGATTAATTATATTTAAAAAAAAAGTAACACCTACCGATTTTCATGTCCAGAGATTATCAATGGGACAAAAGTTTTTTAACAGGTAGGTACTTAAGCGTATACAGGTAGGGCGTTTCGGTAGCAGTTCTGTTTTTCGTGTTGTTTCCATGTATGTATCTAGTTTCGTGTTGCTTTTCTTAAAAAATAGAAGTAATTTGAAGATAGTGTAAAATTCTTCTTGAAGCCGATCCGATAGAGATCTTGCTTTTCAATATCAGGGACAGGGGTTCAAATCTCGGTTGCAACTAAATTTTAATAATTTAGTATAATCGTATTAGAGCTCCTTAGAATAATGTATAAAGTTGGTATGAGTGATAAAGTATGGGGGGAGCGTAATGTACAGTTGCGATCATTTGCTAAGGAACGATGGCAAAATTATAACCGCCAATTTTCTAGTTTTTTGTACAATGTAAATAAAAATTAATTATATGGCATTCAAGAACATTTCATTCTTTAACATTTTAATTGCCTAGTTCATAAATAAGGTCGAGCTACAGCGTACATTGTACAAAAAAACTGAAAAATCGGCGGTTATAATTTTGTCATCGTTCACTAGCGAATGATCGCAACTGTACTTACTCCCATGTTACACCCCATAAGAGTTTGTGTGGAACCCCGCACTGCAAATGTGGTAAAAGGGGAATGGATTATGTATGTTGTTTAATTTTTTAAATCGATGTATTGCGAAATCATGTTTTTGTCCTAATCAAAAATATATGCTTTTCTGTGATAGAAATTGAATTCTTGTAGACAATAAAAAATTAATTTTTGTGTCGTGTGAATAAATATTTAAAACGTAGGTTATAACTACTTTTATTTTTTTTTTCGATAGAGGATGCAGATTTTGATAGGTCACATTTTCAGAGTTATAAAATTCTTAAAATATTTGATAAAATATTTTGTTTTTGATTAAAGAAAAGCAAAAAGAAAGTTATATGGATTAACAATATAAATGTTAATGAAATCTTTAAAGTGTCCAAATTATACCACTAAAGTATTAAAAGCGCTATTTTGCTAATTCAAATCAGCAGAAAACATTATTAGTTATCTGATACATTTAATAATATGTCACTCTTAACAGTGTTAACATTGATATTATGATTGTTGGCGCCGAAAAGACCGTCACCAAAAGACCAGTTTTTGCTATCCCAGATCCAGACCGTACAACCTAAGCGGATGGCGTACCACCACACTGGTCAGTAACCAAGGTCCGTTAACTTTTATAGTTACCTCAGTAGAGCAGTTGGTGATCTCTTTTTGAGATGGAAGGGACGAATTAAATACTTAAGAAACCGACCGCTCGATCTATTTGTTGTCATTTGCACTCAATGCTGTAGCGATGCATCGGTCGCAGTCGGCGTCGTGCCTTTTTTGTTGTTTGCAAATTTAATTTTTAGTAAAAGCGTCAGTTCTTGTAAGTAGTAACTATATTTATTAATCAATTCCTAATACATTTCTTCAGTTTTATTAATCACGTTGAATTTCTTGTAAGTCTGTAAGTAAGTTTTCAATTAGACGGTTTGGTATTTTACTATTATACAAAGCTTTTACAATTGGTTTGTTTCATAGCATTTTTTTCTGGGGGAAGGTACAATTGCTATTATTAAGAATTTAATTTATCAAAACAAAATCCGAAGAAGATCAATACTTGTTATGTAGAATAAATAAAATATAAACAATGTGTTTTTTATTCAATTTGATCAGCAAGTGAAGAAGTTGCCTCGAAGCTTGAAGCGTAAAAGTGGTTGCGCTTTTTATTAATGCTAATGCTGTGTGTTGTATTAGCAAAACATAAAATACCAGAAGCTTCGTATTACTAATACTTTTATTGTAGAAATAAACCGTTTGTGATTATTACACATTTGCCTTTGATTTTTTATTTAAAAATGGACTAGCTTTGATTATTGGTTGTTTTAATATAACTAGGCGAATAGCTGGGTTTATTGTTGCCTAATTAGCACTAGGTTTAAATGTACAAAATAATATTAATTATATTAAGCAATACCTACAAACCAAAATCATTTCTTCTTGTAGATAATTACAGCAAATTTAGCTTCTTCGCGCCAATGCTTTGAGTAAATTATTTAATAAAGGTAATACCATTCCATCCAAATATTCTCTATTTGGCACACAAGACAATGTCTCATTAAAATCTTATTTTCAAAAGCTGTAAAAGAACGTGAAAAAGCTGCAAGATAGAGGCAGATATCGTATATCAAATGAATTAGGGTGAACGGCCGGGCAGTCGTTCCAGGTGTCTGCCCAAGCGTGGGCAAAGGGCATTTCTCGACGAAATACTCATTAAGGTTGACGAGAAAAACGAAAAAACGTTGTGGGTGGAATTGATTTTTACCGCAGACTTGGTCTGTTGAAGGAGAATTGAGTGAGGTTTATCTTGGTGGGGGGGGAGTAAGCCCAACCCAATGGAAAACTGCATGCCACCAGGTAGATGTGTTTGGAGACGAAAGTATGGGGATCATGCTATGACGGTGCGGTTCTAGTCGCCTGATCCACAGACTCCGTCTAGAGCCACTACTTCATCTTACCCTTAACGGATACATATGGGGATTCTGCTTAGATGGAATTAAAAGGTCCAACCAAATTCAGGTTGCATTCGATTGGACAGTGGTCCCACTAATGTGCAGAAAGTCCGAAATTGGACTAGAGGCCATTCCTCCATTTGTGCTCTAAATCTCTTAAAATAACGCTATCGTGCCCTTAGTCAGGTGCATTAAGGTAGTTTCACAATACATCAAATGAATATAAGTGAGGTGGTATGGGTATTCCTCTGACGATTCGTGCGATCATTGAATAATTGTCATTGAAGCAACATGTAAAGTTAATGATCCTTGGGCATTAGCACAAATTTCTAAACACCCATTTTCCTGATCGATAGATTGGTCGTGGTAGACCTTTTCATTGGTCACCACGATCACTGGACCTTATTTTTTATTAATAATTATTCCATTTAGATAATTTTTTATGGGGGTTTATTAAGGATCCCGATTGTGATTCTGGTAGTTAGGTTAATGGCGATGTGCTGGCGAAAGGTTGATAAGAACTGAGTTATCGTTTGGAACTGTTTGCAAGAGGCGATTATATTCAAGTAGTGTAGTAGGATAAAACTTTTTGAGTTAATGTAAATAGCAGGTTATAACTAAAAATTTGCAATGGCTTAAGGTTTGTGTAATACTGAAAATATACTGCTCATCTTATTTCGATTATATTAGACAACAGTAGCTCATGTTTAATTATGGAAACGATTTATATCTCGTAATTTCGTTTTCAGATTTAACAGGCCCTTCTAGTATACTTAATTTAAATCTTTTTCATGTATTTTGAAATGTCAAGTACTGTTACTGACTAATCAATATTTGAATGCGATTAATTAAATTTATATCCTACAAACATTTCCATTTCAAACGTATTATGCCGATTTAGCTTATCAATATTCCATATTATAAAAATGTTTATAAAATCGCACAATACAAAACGTAGAATTTAAATTCAGGAATCATAAAAAATATTTTTATTACCTACTTATACCAGCTTATTACCATGCATAAGTATTATTAAAACTCATTAGGTATAATAATAAAATATATACCTACACCGTTTATTAACATGCCATAAATGGATTCCGCCTAGTCAAAACCATGCTAAATGGGTATTTAATAAACTTGCAATAAATATTATTTCGCGCTTTATCATGGAAGTTTTTATTTTGCAAATAAAGTAAATGTGTGTTCACTTTGGTGAGAAGATCACAAAGGTGGTTTTTGAAAATCGTCTATTCTGAATATGTGCGATAAATAATGTACGCCTCCACATATCTGGTACGGGTAAGTAGATTCTGTAAAGGAAGTTTTCCAGTACAATAAGCAAAAAATTCAACAGCCGGAAGAGGAAGTGACATTTCTATATATCAGCTTTCTGTTGAAAGATGTTAAAATATGTACACAGGCGTATGTAAATACCTTACAGTACACCTCAACAATCCTACATATGAAAATCGCATTTACAAGAGAACGATATTAAATATATATTCATTTTTCAATTTTTGATAATAAGGTTATATAAAATTAGTCGACACTTTCCTGTAATTTTGAAAACAAACATTTTGTTGTTTATTCTCCAGTTACTTTTCAGAACAATGTGTTGCTTCAGAAAAGCTTTAGGCTAATTCTATTTCTCCTTGTATAACGTTTTCAGAAGTTCTCGTTTTCATTCAGATGATTGTTCCCAAGGGAGAAATCTTGGAGAAGGTTTTACTGAATTTTTTATGGCTATTCTATCACTGTCCCTAGCATTATCAAAAATTCAACTTAATCTCTTATTATTAACTATGAATCAATGTTTACTCTTACAACACTAATTTTAATGAAGCTTTTTTTGTAAAGCTATTCAACTTCCAAATTATTTACTGTCAGTCTGGAATATCGGCTTGCAAAACTGATTTTAATTATAATTTGTCTTATTGTAAGAGCTATCACTGCATTCAATCAAACGTTGTAACATTTTACACTCTACTTCATACAATATCATTCCGGGAATATCTGTCTACAGTTTTATAATTGTAATAGCTTTGATAAGTCTGAATTTAGTAAAAAGCAATAAAATTAAATTAATGCTACTATACTCCAGCCAAAAATGCATGAAATGAGTCATTTTCGTAATTACACCGGAATAAAGAAATACGACCCGAGGTGAGATAAGATAAAAGTGCAAATTTCACCTTGCTAAGAATTCAGTGACGTACGCTAGAACCAACACATTTTCATTGCTTTGTTCACATTTACTTTTAATTAAAAAGGGGTTTGTTCCGCTAATGAATCTTTCTAGCTCATTTATTGTTTATTTGACTCATTTATTGAGATTGAAGATGACTTTCCGCAGACACTAAGTTCCTTCTTCCACCATATGTAATTTTAAAACTTGTGGTTTTCCTTGACACTTGAAACTCGTTACAGGAATAATTGAAAGCTCAATTAGGGATGATATATTAAATAGATTACTTAACAGAGTAAATAACCATTAACGAATAAGCCAAATTACTAATTAAGTAGCTAATATCACGCAATCCAAATCAGTGTAACACGCATCTTACAACTGTCCTGCAATTCTTTATTATTGGTCTTTATAGAATAAAGAAGCCTGTAAAATATTTCAAGTTGAAGCATCAGCTAAAATTAATTAAATTAATTATTAATAATAACTGAATAACTATTAAAGTTATTCAGAGTTATTATTCAACTGAACAAGAATTAATCAATTAAACAAATCAAACAAAGTAAATACAAATCCGTTCTTGTACTTCTGTATGTTTAGGATTCTGTATTGAGGTGAAATTTGGTTAAATAAAATTATATTTCTTATTTAATATGACCCAAGTTAGGGCGAACATAAAAGTATGAGATGTTTTAAGTGAAAATAAAAATAGAATTTCATAAAAACCCTACGTTGGATTTAATAAAGAAAACAAAATAATATAACACCCCACAATTTTTTTTCTCCCAATAGACTGGGGTCAGGTTTAATTCGATAGAGCATGAGATAAATGAAATATAGAAAAAACTTATTGTTTCTTGGGCCTGGAAGAGAAGAACTTACTACCAATGCACTTAGACTTCTGCAACTGGACAACAGCAAACTAAACGCGAAGAAAAAAAATGGATGATTGCATAAACATCAAATAAACACATAGATAAATTGAAAAACAGTTTTAATTTTTATTTTTGATAAATAGAAAATCTACTTCAAAAGAGAAAGTCGAATAAAATACTTAAACAGAATAGTAAAAAAATTTGGACAATCTTCCTTGAGCTTGCTCAAATGTGTTAAATATTTGTTACCAACTGACATGGGAGTTGTAACTGGTCTCCATTTGAACAAACTGGCATCAATTAAGTTTATCAGATAAGAACTTGTTTAAATGTTACAACTTTGTAATCGAAAACACTCTGAATTAAGAAAATAAATTCTGAATTTATTAAATAATTATCTTTATGATTTTGTTATTTTAAAAATTGAACCAAATCATTTTATTTTGACCAACCTTGTATATTATACGTCAATATCCACTTTCAAATTTCTTTAGTATTGTACCATCAGTAATGTAGGAATCTTCCAAACAGCTGATCTCCATTCTATTCAAGGTCGAAAACCAAATCGTTAAAATGGAAATCAATAAAAATCTTCTTTAATTTATTTTAATAAAATTGTTCATAATTCCCAATAATTGTTTAAGAACGAAAATAAATCTTCTTTGATTTAAACATTCCGGTAACTATTCAATTCCATAAACACTTTGTTAACAATTGTCAACTGTTTACAAAAAAAACATGTGGTTATCACTTAACCTTATTTTATTTTGCAGATTTTTGGTCTGGAGTCGAGCATGGATACTCCCAATGCGTTTTATCGACTGAATTTGTTAATTCTTCCTTGCCTTTTTGTATGTTGTACAGAAAACAATTGACAAACCAGCAAATTTTTACAAAATAAAAACGAATCGCCAAACTCGCGACGTCACAAACAAAAACATGTGTTCATAATTAGCACTAATTTTAAATCTAAAAAGACAGAAATCTAGCTGACAGAATAGAGATTAAAACAACATAAGACACGTACAGTCTAAAATCAACATTAACTGAGAAAATTAACAAAAACAACCAACGGTCAAAAAGTCCCAATAAAACTTAATTACAAAGAAAACTCATTACAAAGAGAACTCCAGCTATACCTGTACAGGAAATGATTACATCGCTACCCAAGGTAATTCATACATATGCAGTTTACATAGAAAAATATTTACAATAAAAGAAAAACAAAAAATAAAAATCCATTTATACGTTTTTAAGAGCAAACGATGCTTTGCAAGACTTCATACAAATAACAACATAAATGAAATCAAACTATACTCAAACTTGTCCAGCATACAGTCCTCCAAGGGCCTGCATTCATACAACGGTGTAAAATATTATAATAAAATCAATATCTGAAAAAATTGAAACATACCAGCAAAGCCAATACCTTCACAAAGATTAACACAAATTTTTTAAATACAGGAGATTGTAAGTTAAATGTTAAATGTAAGTTACTGTTATAGACATTACAATAATGACCCGTTTTACATGTTTCCAGTAAAATATTGTCCTGAAACTGGTTCATCTTAGTAGGATCAAGAAAATTCTCTTTTATGTTAGTTATCGACAAACCCCATATAAAGAAAGAAAGATAAAATCCTCAAAAAAATTGGATAAACTCTCCTGAACATGCAACATGGGTTGCTTAAAACATGTATTACTATAAAACAACCTAAATAATTTAAATCCTTTCTATAAATTCAAACTTTTTATATAAAAATTGAGGTTACGTCTGCATGAAACTCTTCCTTCAATAATTTCTATTTAAAATTGATACGTCTTTCTGTAACCTAACATATAGCTTTTAGATTGAATAAACATAATATCCTAGCATGACTATCTTTTTATTTAATGCATGAAATAATTATATTTGTGTTTACGATCAAATCGCAGTCTTAAAATACTTCAAAATTTCAAGTCGTCAAGTAAATTTTAAATCTGATGATTGCATATCATCTCAGTATGTATCATTTTTTAAATATTGTTTTATATAAGGCTGTATTAGAGAGGAAATCGGATTTCGAAAAATAAATATTTGAATAATTTAGCATGCCGTCTTTAAATTTACAGAAACTATTAAAAGATCATTATAAAGTGCTCTTGGTAAAATTAAAAAATCTATTTACAAGCTACCAAATGTTATCAGGTTTTACATCACCAAATATGGTAAGATCATGTCCATGTCTCTTAATAATAGGTAAATAGAGATGATAGGTACAGATTTCGTCAGGTGGGGTGCGTCTTCATTTGGAGTATTCTTTACTAATTTTTTTTAATGAGGGGTGCACCATAATGCGCCTTTATTTTGTAAATTGTAAGACTTTTTTTGTAATATTTTCATTAAATGTAACGACTTAGTTGAAGTTTAATCCATTACGGTAGTTGCCGATTGTTTTGAATAACTATCGCATTGTCTGGAAGATTTTTTAATGGAACTAGCATTCCCATTGTTTGCACTTGTCTTTAAGCGAATAGCAAATTAAAACAAATCCTTATAATATGTAGAAGGTAAAGTATTTATCCAGTTATTCATCTATTTTGCTACGTTACTTTTGAAGTACTCTTGGGTAACTGTAACTGCATAGTTTTGCAATTTGGATTGACCAGGTTGTCACCTTAAAATTGCATGGACCGAAAATCTTGTCTTCAATAGTTATTCACGACATTATTCTTATTTGTCGGAGAATAAAAATAATAAACCATAACATTTGTTATGTTAGACGCCTATATTCACATAAAGCCTGAGTCCTACTATTTTCCCATCCCAAAAAAAAACTGAGATCTTGTCCATTGCCTACTTTGACTTGCTCAGCCGTTGTAATCAGGTGTGAATCTAACGTAAGTATTAGCAAACTTTTACACCTATCTGTGGGAATAAACTTTTTTGAATACACCTTCTGCTTTCAATCGTGGTGATTTAACGACGTTATGCTTTTTGTAATGATTGTAATAAATTCTGGTCTTTACAAGCTCTTTTGAACAAGTCATGATAGTATTTTAAAATCTCCGCATCTACTAGTTTCCGTTTTCGACGTCTGCCACGTTGTATGTATAACACGGCTGTTTTATATGTATGTATTTTAAAAACTATAATTGCTTCTAAAACTTTGTCAAGTCTAAAATATTTTGTTTTGTCAAGTCATCAAATCTTCAAATCAATTACTTTGAATCGTGCTCTAAACGATATGACACCATTTTAGTGTCCTTAGTGGTCTTATTAAACCCTCACTAATTAGCCATTAGATGATTAATTAATCGTCATGATCACCGTATCACTTTCGACCATTCGAATTCATCCTAGAAAAAGACACAAACCACTTTTCACAAGCACGTATCCAGATAAAAACGGCAGAAACAAAAACTTTATATTATTACTTTAATCTAAATGAGTTGTGATAAAATTAACGATAATGAGAACTAAGAGCTGTAATTAGACACAAGGAAAACAGATGTAAATGTGCTAACCTTATGCCACTGAACACGCACAAAAAGTATTGATTTTATTATTTATAAATAGTCAAATTATTTATGTAGAGGTAAACAAAACAACTGCAAAATACCCACTCATACTAATTAACTCGCAGGGAAAACTAATATTACTACAAAATAGGCAAAATAGATCAGCATAAATGTTTAGACCTCAAAACCACTTCTACCACTACATACATACGTAGTGCTTGTAATCGAGACTACATATAAAATATAGATTAGTTATAATGAAAGTTATACACAACTGTGCATGTTTATTCTAAATAGAATTAGATGCAACAGAAGAATAGTTAGTTTCGTTCTAACAGGCACTTATTGACTAATTGGCAAAGTGTCTTTACGTTACATTTTCCTTAGAACATGTTAACACACACGTGTTAACTGCACGTGATGTTAAGTATTTTTATGTTATGTACATACAACGCTTAAAACACGGATGTCATTAATTAAGCTCTTTGTCAACTCCTTATTATCTAAACATAAAATGATTTAGATTTCCTCAGTTTTACTTTTAGATTAATGATCTAAATACTAATGTTTTTACATTTCAGAATTCACATATTTGTAACATATGTAACATTCCAAATTCCAAACTTAATTGCTTGCATATTTTACCGTCTATGTGAAATCGATCCTTCTGACTGCGCCAAAAACCATATCAACCATATGACGATTTAAATATAGAAAAATGTTTGGTTATGCGACGATCATTTTAAATATGTCTACTGTAGGTATGTATTTGAATAAAATATGTATAGCACATATTTTAGCATATGTATACGTATACGGTATAGCAGTTGTCATTGTCCACTAACCACTAACAAAAAAGTTTAATTGGTGTCTTGGTATGGGCTATGGTAAAAGAAATGGGCATTAAAAAACATAAATTTAGCATTTTAAGTAGAAAGTTTATCTCTTTGCTAAACTTCAAACTCTAAACATGTAAAACTAAAGTGTTCCAGCTTATTAAATTACGAAACTTATAATTAGGTACATGACGGAAGAGGTCAAGTTTAATTTCGTCAAATTATTCTGCCGCTTCTGTCTTTATGTCAGGAGTATTTTTGCAGGTGTATTTTGCACGGTAAATTAAAACTTGACACGTCGTTTCGGATAAATGAAAAACTTTTTTAAATAAAATTTAGTTTTCAACTAATATTTTACTTCAACGCGCAGAATTTATAACCGCAAAGAGCACAGAAACGGTGTAATTCCGAAAACCTCACTAAAGCCTCTGCAAATATTATACAGTTGTATCCATTAAAATTATTGAATGTATTAAGTAACTTTAGAAAGTGTTTTAAACAAGATTATGTTTTAAATTTAAATTAGATTCACTTAAATTTAACCGTTTATATAAATTTTAAAAAGTTTAAAAATGAGTGCATTTATTGATTTCCTTTGTTTTAAGCTAAGAGGTGAAAAAGCTCATTTAAATGTTGACTCCAAGTCTTAACTAACTCATCTTCTTCTAAAGAACCTTGACTTCCCTGACCTGTCCTAATGGATATTTATATTAAAAACTTGATCCTGAAGTATTAAAAAGGCAATATTAAAATTTCTCACATATTTGCGGAATTCTATAGACTCATCGAAGTTTTAACGGAAACTTTTAATATTTCCTGTTAATTAAAACTTGCAATAAGACACTTTTAATGTCTCTTTCTAGAAATATCTCTTTTGATGCATTTTAATTCGATGAAAAGTAATAAATTTATTTTACAGATTTCATGTTCTGGTAGCAATTAATTGATATCTTCTAGGAAATCTTTTTAGGCCACTTACAAATTAATGTATCAAACAAACATTTTTAGAAAAACAAATTGGGAAGATTAAAGTAACTAAAACCAATATTTCTAACATTGTTGCAGGCTCTAATACTTTTACAATTACTATGATATAAATACTTGAATTTGATTGCAAATAAACAGACATCAATAATTAATATAATAGCTTTTCACATCCTGGAAGTTGCTTTATTAGGGGCCGTACACTCACCAACCGTATTTGTTTAATATTTTGATTTAATATCTACATACATAAAAAAATCACTCCAACAACAACGAGAGTAAACATAAGCACAAGTAAATATAAAATATGTTTTTCGAAGCAACTACATGCAAAAATAAAAAATATATAATCTATTTTTAATACGTGCTATTTTTATAAAATTACTAAAATTTTGTAAATATAAACAGGAATATATAAAGTAGGAATATAACTTACTACTAAGTAAGTGAGTAATTTTATTTTCTTCCACCTTCTGCTTATGTAGAGAAAAATAAACGACTTATTATTGGTATTTCTTTACTCCCAAAAATAACGACGAAATGCGTGCAATCTATTTTTAAATTGATTAGTTGTTTTCGCTTTTACAATAACTAGTATTTCGAAATAGACCCTTCTGGTACCACCAGTCTGACGCATGGACGATCTGGTGAAGAGACGTTGGAGCGCAGGGCCAGCCTGGCGCGAGGACGTGCCAGCGCAGGGACGGTGTGCAGCGAAGACGCTATATACGCATTACAGATAATAGGCTCTCTTGGAAGTTTGGCGTATAAATACCACATAGACACTTAATTTTACTTTTTTTTGTATATCTTATCAGTATGTCTTACTTTCTATTAGTTTCTTTTAATTATCTTTAATTTCTATATACTTTATGAAACACAATGTAATAAAAAAATTTTGTATATAAAGCACTGTATTTGATTTTATTAATTTTTTAGTGTGTCAAAACAATCAGTTTTTTACACTGACAATGAGTTGGTACGCTTTGCTATACAGGGTGATTCAGAAATAACTGATATCCTTTAAATAGTAGGTAGAGGGGAGGCAGTAGAGCTAATTTACCTTGAGTTTTCCAGAAAATTAATTTTAAAGTTTTATTGAATTTTGGATCCGGTCCTGACCTTAGATCCTTTTGGATTCAAAATTCATTAAACTTTAAAATTCATTTTCTGGAAAACTATTCATTTTTGACCTATACTTGTCAAGATAAATTAGCTCTACTGCCTCCCCTCTACCTACCATTTAAAAGTCTTAGTTATTTCTGAACCACCCTGTAGATTAGGTAACATTAAAAGCTGTTTAAAGGTTTTCTATACAAAATGAAGCAAGTATTCATGATTTAATTAATTGTCTTTATCAGGTGCCATAGGGAAATTTAATATTCGTCGGAAAACATTTCAGAATTAAGTAAAGAAGCATAAGTACAATAACGAACAAAAAAAATGGAAAAACCAAGTTTTTGCTATTGTAAATAGAGGTATTGAGTTAAAATTAAGATTTTAATATAGCTATTTGTCAATTCTTACCAAAGGTTTCTGACATTTAAATATCCTTACTATTGATTTTTAGCGCATGCGTCCAAGTTAAGAAAAAGACTGGCGAAGCTAAGAGTTTTCTAAAGGACAAGTACGTTAAAATGTCTTATGAAACGAATACTTTATACTATTTTTTATTTGCCTTATTTTTAATCATTTTAAAAAAGAAATAAAAATTATTAGGAAAACTTGGTTAAGTTTTTTAACATTTGGCAACACTGTATAAATAAACTTGACATCTTTTTAGGATACGCAAAATGCGTGTCCTAATGGCTTCATTAAGACTCGCAAATATAAACAAATAATTTATAGCACAACAACTCCATTTACAGTGTATAAAATTATAAAAAGGTCGACCTTGTACTATTGATTTTGTAATGATCTAGAAGAGCAAGGTTAATACGATTTTTTCTAATTATTTAACCTATACATTTGCAATGAAAAAAAGTAAAATAGCATCGCATTAGCCTTGCTGCCCTAGATCATTATGAAATCAATAGTACATTTACCCCTATTTTTCAAAATATAAATTTTTATACAAAATAAATTTTAGAATGATTTAAAATATTCAGATATGGATTCAACAAATTTTTTTTCGATCAAATTATCCCAAAACAAGAAAAAATCCCCAAGAAATAAAATAAAAATAGCAGACTTCAAAAAATTCACTATGCAATTGGACAAAAAACTTCATATTTATTATCTTTATATTTTATATAAAGAATTGTATTTGTTGTGCTTGTAGTTTACTAAAGATTTTTTTTACAAAAGTGTATCATAAATATTCTTTTCAAAATTCATATATAAGTAGTTTGTCTTTCTAAAATAGTATAAAAAGCTGTTCCAAGCGAATTGTTGTAGTTGAACACACATTATTACCCATATTACCCACATGAATTGGACCAAGCAATACATTTTTTTTTAATGTTTTATCTTTCATCTCGTATTAAAGTTATTTGTTTGTTGTAATATCATGCATAATCAAAAAATATTCGTTTAATAACTGATAATTATTTGTTGAATGACAAATATTAATTTTAGAAACGTACAGTGGTCCAATTCACGTGTGACAACGCCCGTACTGATTCAGAGGAAGTGTTACCTATAGGGTGTCTGATTTCAGTAGTACAACATATTACGGCCAAAGCAAACCAAGTGCTGTTTGCAGTACACCTGTTGGACACGTTGTTCAATTCTTCGTCCACGAACAGCTATTAGTGTACTAATTAGACACTGAATATCTACTTTTTCTCACATGTCGGTTAGGTCATAGATTCAAGTTCGGTATATAAAGCTATACAGTACTATTTATTTACTATGCAATATATGTAAATCGTATAAAAGAGCGTGCTGTATAATCGGTTACCTATGTGTGCCTAATACTTTTACTTGATTATTTTCGAATGCAACATAGGGTAAATTTCACATATTGCAATTTAATTTTTCATGTAACTTAATGGAAAAGAGTCACTTTGTTTATTAAAAACAAACAACAGTAAACAGTATTATTATCCACGCTTACAACATAGACCTTTAGGCCCTTAGCGACAGTAAACAGTAAAGAAAAGCTTTTCCGCTTAGTGCACTTTTCTAGTTAGCAACCACTTACCCAGTTTGCAACATCCTTTGGTGTTATTTGTTTACTGGTTGCTACCTATAACATTTTTGGTATCATTACACTTACATACTTTGACCAAAATTATTTTAGAATTGAATCTTAAATTTTTATTTTTAAGATTTGCTTATATTTGGTCAAATACACGAAAAAATAGCATGTTCCACTTATTAGAAAAGTGATTTCTCCATGCTCGTATAAATTTGATCCATACGCCTCCTTCTCTTAAAATTTACACTCAGAAAAATCTTACTTTTCTTAACTTGTAAAACAATTTTATATAACCTGTCAAACACATTTTGGCAAAATAAGTCATTATGCAAATAGCTTTATATGTGGAAAATGCGCAAACTATAATGCAAAGACAAATGTCTGTACTTAGTTAATTAGCTATTAGGTACTAGGTAAGTATTTACCTACTTAGTATTTCTTTTCTTGACAACAGGCTGATGATTAATTTCTGAAGAAATCACAATAATAATTTTCACAACTAATACTTAGTTACATTTTTTTTAATCTCACTATCTCAAACCACCCGAAAATGTGTTGGTATCCCGATGGACCAGCACGTCCTGCAAACACGCTTTAAAACTCGTCATTATGAACAGTCAAAACTTTATACTTCAACGATTTTGTTTATTTAATGATGTTTAATTGATTTTGTATTCAGTTGTCGTGAGAAGAGCCAGCACAAAACACCGCTTTATATGGAAAATAATGATGCTAATACAAATTTGTGATATGTGTAATTTAAAGAATGCTCACTGTTATGAAAGAATAAAATAACCTTATATTTTAAATAGTTAATTATTTTCCTCAGCATCTCTATACTTAATCACATAACAAACCTTACAAAAGTACACTTTTTACTCAATTCTGTCACTTTTTCAGATGTTTCTTATTTTTTTCTCTGTACCATAATAGCTTTGAGAACCCTAGTTTTTCTTAGTTCGACATATATTTAATTACTAGTCAGTAGAGTAGTAGATTTTGTAAAATCACTTACCACGTAGCAACAATTCAATTCAAACAATTGTTCTTAATAACATTTACATTCAGATTATTTAAATTATTTTTGTTTTAAACTTGTTTTTTAGCTCTGTTCAATGATTTGCCATGGGGCAAGTTCTAAATAAATGATTTCAATAATGTTAATATTGCAATAATAATGAAAATTTTGTTGATACAAATTAGTCTTTAATTAGTACTGCGTTAGTTAGATTTTAATTTTTTTAAACGAACTTTTTACCTACATTCAATCAATATAGAGGCAAGTTTTAAACAATTGATTTTAATAACGTTTATATTGCGATAATTATGAAAATTTTTACAATTAGTCTTTAATTAGTACTTCAGTATAGGCTATTTTTTCAATTTAATTGAAGAGAGTGTGCTAGCTTTAAAACTACTGCCAGCACCACCCCTTTTAAAGGTCAAATTGCGACTAGACGGGGATAGGTAAAAATTTTTTTTGTTGGTACATGTTAATCTTTAATTAGTACTTAATTATAGGCTAAAAACTTTTGAATTTAATTGAAGTGCTGCTGACGTTACGGGCCTGTAGCTCTAATATAATTTATTTTTTAACGTTTTATACTTTGTTTATTTTCGTTATAGTACTATCTGCTAACTTCTTATTCGTTACAATTATGTTCTGTTTTAAATAACTGGCTAGATTGAGCAACTTATCTGACAATTTATGATATTTACTTTACTTCAAGTTGATTTTAATACAGGCTTCTACATAAGTGATTCATTAACATGAATATAAATATACAAATAAGCAACAGGTCGCTGCAGTATCAAGTTTCTGATACAAACCAACAGGTAATTCGATTTTTTACAGTTTAGCAAAGCCATAAGGCGATAGAATTACATTCCTCCAACAATTCAGACATGAGTAATCGATAAGGTCAATGATTATCTTTTAATAAGACTGTATGGATAACTTTGGCCATAATGTTTTCATGCAAAACAGGAATATACGACTTTTGAGAAGAGGATATGTATGACATCCAACTTTTCGCAAGACGCAGACATTGCAGAAACGAGATCACTATTAATATATAGAGGCTTCAAGACGTCATAAAAAGATTTATATCACAGGCGTTAAGTTGCGGGTGAATATCACTGTAATAAAGTATAAATAATAGTGGACCTAAAATCGACCCCTATGGTACCCCTAGATTGCGTTGTGTTTTTGATAAGTCGACTTGACAAAACCTAGTAATTTGTTGTCTTTCGGTAAATAACTTCTAAACCTATCTATTATGTATGTTGGACCTTTTCGTATCTTTGAATCCTCCTGTGTCTAAAGCCAGTGTCGGCCTGAGCCAAATATCTTTGGTTGCTGCATTGCCAATTGTTTATGTTTATTTTGTTTTGCCTATTTATTTAATAAAGCCAAATATATAACATGTATTTAAAATAATACATAATGTGCAATAAATAAAAAATATTTATAAAATAGGTACATTTAAAAGCCCATTATGTATAAAAATAGTTATTATTTCTTTGCCCATTAAAATAAGTGTTTTTGAGCATTATTATTTACACCAAGTGATCAAATGGTAAACGGCAGTACGCATGTCACCCGCTTTATTGCGTATTTATTTATTTTAAAGCTAAACTATTCTTGCAATTGCCCATATAAGTTTTACCTATGAACACACTGTACAATAATAACAATAACACACACATATAATATAAATAATTAAATTAAAATATTTTATAATAATTCTAAGGCAATTTTATTAAATATTATGGTGAAATACTTTTTAAAACTTACACTTATTGATCTGCTTTGTGTAACAGATGTAATGTTCGCTAAACTATTATTTTAGAGTAACAATATATTAATATAAAGGCGTTTATTTTTATGTCATAGCTTAATAATGTTTTAGATGCGAATTAATATTAATTAGCGTTAAAGTTATTGGTTTCAAATTCAAGTAAATTAATATATTGATTCATTATTAACTATTAATTAATTATTGTGAAAGTATTTCTTATAATCCTCAAAGCAAATACTTGTTGCAAGTAAATAAAATAATCATTATTTAGCACGCGACAAATCATCAATACTTTGGAAACATATCAGTACTAAGCGTGTGAGTGCTGCACTTATTGTGGCTATTTTAAACCATACATTTAACCCATCTGATGACAGGCATTGAATTAGCCTGTCGCCAGATCAACGTAGTTACACAACGATTATTATTATCCAATTTAAGTATCTTATATCAAGTTGTTTGTAAATTTATGGGCTACATTTCTATGTATTAAAAATTTAAAAATTCGATACAATCTTTATTAACTTAAAACTGTTTTACAAAAGCGTATAAATAGACCTGTAACGAAAAATAAGTTAGGTAGCATATTTCAATCAAAGCCGAAGTACGGCTATTATATTAACTCAAAAATTATTAAAGAAAAATAAAGTTATGGGCCTACATTGTAAACAAATGGAAAGATAAACCATTTTAAAAGGAAGGCTACTTACCTGCAACAATTATTATTTGAATAAGAACTACGATTGAAATTAAAATAATTCTGTAAAAAATATACACATATCAAATACAATACCAGTAAGTACAAAAATGCAATTAAAGATACGCTTTTGTAGCTTACTAAATGTTGGCCTTTAAAAATTTAATACTATACCAATATTATTATTATTGAATATTGTGCCCTATTCAGCAATTGTTATAATTTAAATACGGGGTTTTATATTTTATTTACTAGTGTTATTTACGCTGTTTTAGATATATTCAGAAAGTAAAATAGTTTGAGTACAATTTTATTTCTTCTATACAGTTTTAAAACAGTAAGTAGGTTTAAACAGAAAGGAATTCGGGGATGGATTATTTCCGTCCAATGTTCTTGTTCGTAAGTTTACATGTTACATTTAATATAATTGTTTTCCAATTTTGTAACAATCCCTTGAAATATACTGCGATGTTATCGTTATATGATATTAGAATTTAATAATAATAACAATTTAGAGATTTTTCAAAGTTCCGATAATCCAGGGAAAATTGGAAATATTTATAAAACAATTTTAATTGAACACGATTAGGATATCACATCAGCTGTTCATTTATTTTTACGTCCCATGTGTAGGCTGTTGCCTACTGATAAATAGCAACTGAGTAATTATCTTAAACTCTATAATGCCAGAATTAACTTACTTGTTTTTAAATCTGATGAAATTCGAGTTTTCTTCTTTTGAAGTTTCGAACGATTTTGAGTTTTGAACGATCCAAGTTCATTTTAGAAATTTATGTTTTTCTCCAATATTTCATTTCAGTTAGCTGGATTATTGCACAAAGAACGAGAATGATATAGGATTTTCCTTAGTTAAGTTGTTTTATATACATTAAATGTTGATCCAAGTTATTTCGTTACGATTCAAGTCTCGTCATACTTATGATTGTAATTTTCTTTAAGCAGCTGTTCCATATAGTATCATAGCTTGAATTCGCGTAATTAAGAAATAATCAAGTTTTTAATTATCCATTTGACAGTTGTCATTTTTATTTAATTCCAAGCTTTTAAGACATTTTAGAACATAAGTATGTTATATAATTTTGTTCGCCTTTTTACGAACGACATTCTTATGTTTCCTAGATTTAAAATATTCGTTAATTTTAATTTTTGTTAAATTTATGTGACGTCATCGCCACTTGATATTGTTCAATTTTGTTATTTTTCAATTGTTTTTAAAAAGTGTATATAAGGACCTGGAAGCAAAAACGACTTCAGTCAGTAGAACATGTAAAGGCGAAACCATGTCTGTCTGACTCCAAAAGTATCAAATAAAAGTAGGGATGAACCCATTATTTTTGTAAACAAAGATAAAATTTACGTATTGTTCACCTCACTAACCTTTATGAACTTTATTGGATACAAGAAGAACTACTATCACTTTTATATGGAATTATAATTAAAAATCAAGAGGAACTTCTTTAAATCGATATTTTAGATTTACCAGCACTTATCAAAGAGGAGTTGACAGCTGAAATATGTTTCAAGGTTGTTGCGGTATCTACGTACCATTTATTTTCCTATCGGGGATATTATTACAATGGTTTTTCGTGGACATTACCATTACAAAAAAAGTGTGAATTATTTTTGTGATCAGAAATCAAAATAAAATAAAGATCTCATTAGCAATATGAATTGTAGATAATATTTGTTTATGGTGTGCTCACATATTATTTTGTGCAGCTAAAGTTATATCACATATTTGCTCAAATTAAATTGTTTATATCACAATTGTCATTTTATAAACAAAATACAATTTATTTGAGCAAGCATAAATGAATCCCTCTGGATTTTCTTTATTTACTTGAATTTATGTTTCACATTCATTCTTTCTCATCTATTTTCGTTATTGAATAAATAAAGTTTGTGATCTTGTTTATATAAATTTGTGTATTTATTTATGTGTTATACAATTCGTTTAGTTATTTGTAACATAAAGAATATTCAAACTGTTCTCGCCCAGCTGTGTAATTGCAGGTGTTTTTGGATCAAGCCGTATATAGGTTTAAAAAAATGGCATTCTACGATTTTTTCTTGCTCAAACAAAACCAATAAAACTGAGTTATATCTTTAATTACTAATTTATTGCACCGCAGTATTTTTTGTCACCAAGCCAAAGTGGGGCAAACCAAAACAAATAATTTATTTTTATTAATAACATCTCAATATTTATTGTTGCCACAACGTGAGAAAAATTGAAATTTAAATTATTATTTTGATCCTATATCACCGCAATACATAGCTTGAAGAGCTACAAACAAATATTACCTTTTTTATGTAAAAGCCATTACATCTACTTTAAAGAGAGTTCCAACATTTTATTACTGTTGTATTAATAAAGCTTCTATTGATAGATATTTCTTTACGTATCTGAAAAACTAACTCCGATTTTTATTTTTAGCATTTATTAGAATTGGCTCGACGAAAGAAGTCAATAAATCATCATTTGATTGTTTTCTTTTAATTAATAGTATCACAAATCTTCAGAAAAATATAAATTATTACAAAACTTACACCTACGTTTGAAATGGAATTATCTAGGAGTAGGCTATGGAAATCTTGGTGGTGGTTGAAAATTGTTAAGTCTAAAGTAGGTAATGACAGCGAATCAACGAATAGGTGTACATAAACCGACACGCCTTGCAAATGCATTTCTTCTTTAAATCATTATGGCGGGCGTTCGCTAATTATTGTCATTAAACGTTATACAAGTTTCCAATCATCTTCCTTTGCTTTTATTTTTAAGGTGACTTTTACTAATCAAAATTAAAATTAAAAATGTTTCCCGCTTGCTTTAATTAATCAGAGCTGCTGTTAATTTATTAATTGAGACGTTCTTCGATAACCTACAGAAATGGTTATTATTAGACGTCACGATGTCTTTGATCGAATGGTTTTTTTTTTCTCTTTTTGCTTATCATTCAATATCCTTAGCTCTGTAACAAATTTATAATACAAAAAATCGTCTGTGAAACGATAAAGTGTTACTAAAATGTAATTTTTTTAACACACGGTGCACGTTTTATTTATTGGGTTAAAAAGATTTAATAGTCAGTGTCTCAGACACACTGCTTAAAAATCAATCAATCTTCTTTATTCGAATTATTTTAAGTAACTTACCTTACTATATAAAATTTATATTTAATGTCAAACTAATCCTAAAATGTAATTTAAAATTCAGATAGACGATTATCTGATTTGTCTTTCGTATGAAAATTAAATTCTAGCGAACTAAGCAAGAACAAAAAGCTTCTTAGAAAAGATTTGAAATATTAAATAAAAAAGTATTAAATAGTTTTCAATAATATAAGAAGCAAAAATGTTATATTATTGAATAGTCAATGCGTAATACTACAGTGAAATAAATTTCAGTTTTTATAACAAAAACCCTTACTTTTGACGTTCAAATAAATGCATTTACTTTAGAGTTTAAAAAAAATGCAGATTTAAACGAAATGGCTAGATTCTGCTTTTGTTTATTACTTTCAACTGATTTTTTAATTTCAAATCCATTTTTCTTTTATGTTAATTACAATGTTTGTACTGCAAATCTGTTCTTTTAAATGCAGGTATATTAAATCACAAGAGGGGTGGTATTTAAAATAAAAATGTTATATTTCTGAAATATATGTTTTTAAAACAAGGTATGTAGTATTTGATTTTGCTTGGAAATCAAGACTTATTAAACATATTTGTCAATTATAAGTTGCATTACTTTTGATTTACTTATAAAATCTTTGAATTAAAGTGTAAGTGCTCTTGTTTTACATAGAAATGATGACTACTTTAAAAATAAATAGCGAGTTTTAATTCAAGTGACAGTTTTGACAGCAATTCTTTTAATTTGAGTTAAATCGGCATTTTCATTTATATCGTTAAAACGTGTACACGGTTGAATTAGTTAGTCGTTGTTTTACGTACCGAGTAAAATGGAAGGAAATTCGCAATTAGTGTTTTATGTTAGTGCAAGTGTTAAATAACGTTTTGAACAAAATCTAAATGCCCCCATTGAAATTATTGCATATTTTCTTCAATAATATTGAAATTAGTATGAAATGTTTTGATGAACATTACCTATCCTATGAAATAGGATCACCATCAAATAATATATTATTAGAATCATTAACTTCTTTCACCGTCCACCACAAGTCCATCGATGCATATCTATAATGTTACCAAAAAATGTTTTTTTAAGAAATAATTATTTATGTAAGTATTTAAGAAAGTAGTATTCAAAGCTAGCAGGTAAATACTAGATGAGCACACTAAACGGAAAGTCGTTAGTACTGCATTTTATTGTTTACGGGCGAAACAGGTTTTATGGCTTAACTAGCATAAATCGCTCACAAATCAATGAAGATAGATCACGCTCCTAGATGTTATTTCCGTTTTTATCAGAAACTATTACATTTATGGAGATAAAAGCATTTACATAAAATAGAGTTTATTTATCTAAAGAAATTTTTTCCGCTAAAAAATTCCTGTTACTGGACGAAAATGACAGTTTGCTATTGGCCTCATGATGATAATTAATAAATGACAAGAATAGGTAATATTTTGATATTGACAATTCACGTAACATACATACGATTCTGTTTTTGATGTAAACTGATATTTTACAATAATCAATCAAAACAATGATTGAATGATATGTGTTCTGAAGTTTAATTACAGTGGTGAATAATATATGAAAAATATAAGAAATAACCTGCTAAGAACGTTAGAATTATGGCATGTGAACTGTAAATAAGCCCAACAATATTATTCTAGCGGAAAAAAGGTATTCAACAAAGACATAACATTGTTTATATAAATATTTAGTAGTTGTACTAACGAAGATACGGCTTATAGACAGAATGTAGTATGCATTATTTTGCATAATTGTACATGCACGTTATCATCGATTCATCCGTTATTTCATAATTCTTGACGTCCATGAATTCTTTATTTATAACTGTATGCATTTGCACCGTTATTAAACATGATTATAAGCAAAAATTGACAATGAAGTGGAAACGGAATTTCTAGATATTATAGAAAATTATTTATAAAGATTCTGCACCAATACCCAAAATAAAAAGTTAACAAAAAGTAAACTAAACAGTATTTTCAAATGGCCAGTATAAGATTTTATCTCACATGTAATTGAAAAATCCCAATAATAATGTGATAATAAGGTTTTGGCAGTTCCATATGTTCTTAAAAGAAAATGGTATAAGTCTATTCTATTCAGTCTTGAAAAGCTGAAAACAATCATAAATTATAATCGTATTAAAACTTAAATACTAGCAGATATCTTTATCAAAGTCCAATAAGTTGAGGCGATTCCATACTGGACTACTGAAGGTACTCTCTACTTACTGTCCATCCCTAGTCCCAGCTACTTTGTTTTTTCTGAAGTTAATTTAGACAACAGGCTGCTAGCAGTCCTACCAGTTAATATTTGGTATGTTAATATAAAAGTATTGCAATATAGTACCTGTAATTTAATTTTCAATTTCACCTTAATTAACATACATTTTTCCATTCAATACCCAGAAACTTCGATTTTCCTCTTGCAAAATAGTGAGGAAATTCATTTTTCTTGTCTAGAGAGGAAAAGGATGCAGCTCCGCAAGTTCTCGATAGTTCGTGATGCAATTCACTGTTTATTTTATTGCAGAATAAAGTTGTTTTAAAAGTTTAAAGTTGAAAATTAGAAAATCTTATAGTGTGGAGACAATTCTTTTGATAAATGTCGTGAAAAAAATATTGTGTCTAACACAAGATGTAATCGCTTTTGCGTCTAGTTGTTTACTATTAATTGTTGTCATAGTTGCAGTTGATTTTTTGCAATTGTATATTCCAATACAGATTTCATATATTTAATTAATTATTTTAAAAACGTACTAGTATCTAAAGAAAAATTCCTACTCCTACGAATGAACAATCTAATTATTACTACTAACACGGAACAGTTCTAGCAGGAAAATAATGTTTTCTTAGAATGTGATAGAGAAATCTCTGTTTAAGCAGGTACTTGCCTGCCACAGGTCCGTGAAGCTAGCACAACCATTACAGCACAATCAAATAAAACCTTCGTAAATATTTAGTACTCATTAATTACTAATTAATTACTAAAAAGAAAAATTTATTACTGCTGCCTTTTAAAAAAAAAACTGGGTTGCTCCAGCCTCACAGTGAAGCTAGCACAACCGCACCAAAAATAAACAACGATTGCAAAAAACTAACGTACCTATTAATTACTAATTAATTACTCAAAAATCAAATTTATTACTGTTGCGGTTTAAAACAAAACATGGGGTTGTTCCAGCGTCACAGTGAAGCTAGCACAACCACACTAAAAATACAGCACAACTAAATAAAAACAATGTCAATATTTATTACTCATTGATTACTAACTAATGGCACAAAATACATATTTACTACTGCTCCAAAAAAAAAGATATTAATCTTAAAACATCTACCAAAGTATCTAACGTGGAATTTTCCATTTTGAATAAAATTGAACGAGACTACAATTTATTACTCCAGCACAACCGACAGATGATCGTTTATATCAACAAGTATCATTAGTCAGAACCAGATTCTACCATATTTCGACATAACTACCGTGTCTAAATTCGTTAAAACACATGCAATACACCTTAATAAGGAAACTTCCAATCTGAATGAAGTAGGATGAGACTACAATTTATTACTCCAGCACAACCGACAAATTATCGTTTATATCAACAAATATCATTAGTCAGAACCAGATTCTACCATATTTCGACATAATTACCGTGTCTAAATTCGTTAAAACACATGCAATACACCTTAATAAGGAAACTTCCAATCTGAATGAAGTAGGATGAGACTACAATGTATTACTCCAGCACAACCGACAAATTATCGTTTATATCAACAAATATCATTAGTCAAAACCAGATTCTACCATATTTCGACATAATTACCGTGTCTAAATTCGTTAAAACACATGCAATACACCTTAATAAGAAAACTTCCAATCTGAATGAAGTAGGATGAGACTACAATTTATTAATTGTATATTGTGTATTGTAATATTAATCTGTCGGTTGTGCTAGAGTAACAAATTGTTGCCTCGTCCTACTTCATTCAGAGTGAATATATTCCCTTTATTACAGTGTATTGAATGTGTTTTAACGAATTTAGACACGGTAATTATGTCGAGATATGGTAGAATCTGGTTCTGACTAATGATATTTGTTGATATAAACGATAATTTGTCGATTGTGCTGGAGTAATAAATTGTTGTCTCATCCTACTTCATTCAGATTGGAAGTTTCCTTATTAAGGTGTATTGCATGTGTTTTAACGAATTTAGACACGGTAATTATGTCGAAATATGGTAGAATCTGGTTCTGACTAATGATATTTGTTGATATAAACGCTAATTTGTCGGTTGTGCTGGAGTAATAAATTGTTGTCTCATCCTACTTCATTCAGCTTGGAAATTCCCTTATTAAGGTGTATTGTATGTGCTTTAACGAATTTAGACACGGTAATTATATCGAAATATGCTAGAATCTGGTTCTATCTAATGATACTTGTTGATATAAACGATAATTTGTCGGTTGTGCTGGAGTAATAAATTGTTGTCTCATCCTACTTCATTCAGCTTGGAAATTCCCTTATTAAGGTGTATTGTATGTGCTTTAACGAATTTAGACACGGTAATTATGTCGAAATATGGCAGAATCTGGTTCTGACTAATGATATTTGTTGATATAAACGCTAATTTGTCGGTTGTGCTGGAGTAATAAATTGTTGTCTCATCCTACTTCATTCAGCTTGGAAATTCCCTTATTAAGGTGTATTGTATGTGCTTTAACGAATTTAGACACGGTAATTATATCGAAATATGCTAGAATCTGGTTCTATCTAATGATACTTGTTGATATAAACGATAATTTGTCGGTTGTGCTGGAGTAATAAATTGTTGTCTCATCCTACTTCATTCAGCTTGGAAATTTCCTTATTAAGGTGTATTTATTGTATGTGTTTTAACGAATTTGGACAGGATAATTATGTCGAAATATGCTAGAATCTGGTTCTATCTAATGATACTTGTTGATATAAACGATAATTTGTCGGTTGTGCTGGAGTAATAAATTGTTGTCTCATCCTACTTCATTCAGCTTGGAAATTTCCTTATTAAGGTGTATTTATTGTATGTGTTTTAACGAATTTGGACAGGATAATTATGTCGAAATATGCTAGAATCTGGTTCTAACTAATCATACTTGTTGATATAAACGATAATCTGTCGGTTGTGTTGGAGTAATAAATTGTAGTCTCGTTCAATTTTATTCAAAATGGAAAATTCCATGTTAGATACTTAGATGTTTAAGATTAATGATGTTTAAGATGTAGATGTTTTAAGATTAATATCTTTTTTTTTGGAGCAGTAGTAAATATGTATTTTGTGCCATTAGTTAGTAATCAATGAGTAATAAATATTGACATTGTTTTTATTTAGTTGTGCTGTATTTTTAGTGTGGTTGTGCTAGCTTCACTGTGATGCTGGAACAACCCCATGTTTTTTTTAAACCGCAACAGTAATAAATTTGATTTTTGAGTAATTAATTAGTAATTAATAGGTACGTTAGTTTTTTGCAATCGTTGTTTATTTTTGGTGCGGTTGTGCTAGCTTCACTGTGAGGCTGGAACAACCCGTTTTTTTTTAAAAAGGCAGCAGTAATAAATTTTTCTTTTTAGTAATTAATTAGTAATTAATGAGTACTAAATATTTACGAAGGTTTTATTTGATTGTGCTGTAATGGTTGTGCTAGCTTCACGGGCCTATTTGCCACACAGATTCCTTGATGGTGTTGAGATTTTTTTCTAAATTATAATAGGTCCACATAATAAAGTAGCTGTTTGCTGCCGTGTGCATTGTACAGTTAACACGCGCATGACGAACTAGAAACATGATACATGTTAGTTAGATACAAGTATTATACGAGACTTGATTGAAGAATATCCATGCATTTTGTGAATTTTAGAAATTCAACAATAAACCGTTTTTATTTGAAAATTATTTTTATTTTATGTTAATAGAAGGTAGTTGATTAATTCACTTTGATTTTTAAAAATAACCTGTAATATTATAGCACTATTAATCGTGAAGATTATCAGACTTAGCTGATAATCATAATAATTGGTTACGATTGGAATTGCATGTAAGATTTTATTTGCTAGCATAAATTAAAGAAGAAACTAAAAATAAATTATTTGATTTTAACTAACTTTTAAGGATGAAACATGAAATTGTACGAGGGATAAACCACTTCGATAAAATATATACACTAGTACGTAAAATGTCGTATTTTATCAGTATTGTGAGATTTTTGGTAAAATATTGTGATTTTCAGAGATTGTCGGAAATAATACTCAGGTTGTCATTATTGTAAGAAAATTATTAACACTTTGTGTATATTTCTAAGAGTGTTAAGTTTTCTGCAGTACTGTTAGATTGTTACAATCTGGAAGGCAGTATTGCAGCGCCTTTAAGCTAGCATAATAAAGTTACCAGAATGACTTCTAACATATTTCAGAATTTAGTGCTAATTTAGTGTCCAATTAAAAGATTGACGGTCGGTGTTTAAAAAAAAGTACATTTTGATAGCTTAAATTAAAGTTATCGGAGCTTTTTTTATTGTAAATTAACGTAAACAAATTTATAAATTCGAAAATAATTTAATGCTACTAAATTCTGGTAATAAAATAATTTTTTTTTATTTATTTATTTAACTTTTCATTTTCTTTATATACATAGTGCTAAGTCTAATAATATAGTGCTTTTTATATACTACCTTAGCGTCCAAAGACAAGATTGGGTATTTATTGTAAATTAACATAAAAAAGATTTAGACAATAATTTAGTGCCAATTTCGTGCTGCAGAATTACCATAATGAAACAATTTTTTGTTTAACAACACTATTTGTTTATCTTTTTAATAATATAGTTATTTTAAATACATTTTAAAATCTTAAGTTAAAGTTAGTAGAACATATATGTCTCTTTATTGTAAATTAACATAAAAAAATTTAGACAATAATTTAGTGCCAATTTCGTGCTGCAGAATTACCATAATGAAACAATTTTTTGTTTAACAACACTATTTGTTTATTTTTTTAATAATATAGTTTTTTTAAATACATTTTAAAATCTTAAGTTAAAGTTAGTAGAACATATATGTTTCTTTAGTGTAAATTAACATAAAAGAATTTAGACAATGATTTAGTGCCAATTTCGTACTGCGGAATTCACGTAATGAAACAATTTTTTGTTTAACAACACTATTTGTTTATTTTTTTAATAATATAGTTTTTTTAAATACATTTTAAAATCTTAAATTAAAGTTAGCAGAACATATATGTTTCTTTATTGTAAATTAACATAAAAAGATTTAGACAATAATTTAGTGCCAATTTCGTGCTGCATAATTCACATAACGAAACAATTTTTTGTTTAACAACACTATTTGTTTATTTTTTTAATAATATAGTTATTTTAAATACATTTTAAAATCTTAAATTAAAGTTAGCAGAACATATATGTTTCTTTGTTGTAAATTAACATAAAAAAATTTAGACAATAATTTAGTGCCAATTTCGTGCTGCAGAATTCACGTAATGAAACAATTTTTTGTTTAACAACACTATTTGTTTATTTTTTTAATAATATAGTTTTTTTAAATACATTTTAAAATCTTAAATTAAAGTTAGCAGAACATATATGTTTCTTTGTTGTAAATTAACATAAAAAAATTTAGACAATAATTTAGTGCCAATTTCGTGCTGCAGAATTCACGTAATGAAACAATTTTTTGTTTAACAACACTATTTGTTTATTTTTTTAATAATATAGTTTTTTTAAATACATTTTAAAATCTTAAATTAAAGTTAGCAGAACATATATGTTTCTTTATTGTAAATTAACATAAAAAGATTTAGACAATAATTTAGTGCCAATTTCGTGCTGCATAATTCACATAACGAAACAATTTTTTGTTTAACAACACTATTTGTTTATTTTTTTAATAATATAGTTATTTTAAATACATTTTAAAATCTTAAATTAAAGTTAGCAGAACATATATGTTTCTTTGTTGTAAATTAACATAAAAAGATTTAGACAATAATTTAGTGCCAATTTCGTGCTGCAGAATTCACGTAATGAAACAATTTTGTTTAACAATGCTATTTGTTTCATAATATACTGATTCTTAAGAGCTTCTTTAGTCCCCAATTAACAAATTAGGTGCTTTTTTCAGAATATCTTCAAAATATATTCAAATTATTATTAACATTTTGTAGCTACCTTTTTCTAAACGTTAAGCACCTAATTTTTTATTTGAGCACTAAGGTAGTACTTAAAAAGCACTATATTATTAAAGAAAAAAAGTTAAGTAAATAAATACTAAATAATAAAACAAAAAATTGTTTTAATACGCGAATTTAGTAGCACTCAATTATTTTCGAGTTTATTATTTTTTATAATTACAATAAAAAGAATATGCTCTGCTAACTTTAATTTAAGTTAGCAAAAAACGTATTTTTTAAACTCCGGGCACTCATTTTTTTTGTAATTGGGCTAAATCAGTACTAAATCTTGAAATACGTTAGAAAGTTATTCTGCTCACTTTGCTGTGCTAGCTGAAAGGCGCTCAGTATTGCTGTTTTTAAACTCCACACTATTGTTGCAACATTGTATAATATTGTGGGATTGCCGTAAGATATTGTGTGACTGTTAATATTATTGAGAACAAAGGATGATTGTGAGATGTTCAAATTGTTCAAGGAATTGTTAGGTTTTTAAAGTAACGATTGTTGATTTGATCATATAAACATTTTTTAATATTATTGAAACATCACATTATGTACCTAATCGGTATGTTTTACATAATAAATCTATTATGATATACTGTCTGAAAAACTATGTTTGTATAGTTAACTGGGAACTTATTGAACAGTTTTTCTTGGAATTAAAGGACTATCAGTAGTAGGATGGTTTATATAAAAAGCCAAATGCATATATTAAACAAGTTCAAATGGCAACTGGCTAATAGATTGCCACAATTTTCCTTCGAAAGGGTCACCTCTGTTACACTTAACGCATATTTTAAAACCCATACTGGTTCTTTGATTTATTTTATAGATATTATTGTATTACTATTTACAAATTCATGACGAAATTCCACATTTTTGGACTCTCTAATGGTTTTACAACTGAACTTCAGTACTTGGATTTAAACTGATTTTTCGACAACCTTCCGTTCATAATGTTATCATTGCACATGCAGATATTATTTTCAAATAAAATTTAAACAAATTTTTTAATAAATAAGAGAAAATTCAAATTTTATCAATTTTAAGCAATTCGTTCGGTGAAATTACAGCACTACAGTATTTCTTACATCTAGTTCTGTAAATAGTTTTGAAATAGTCACATTTTTGTTCTAGTTGTATCTGCTATTTCACCGTGTAAAGCTTGATTTTCTTAATTGATTGAATTAAAATTCAAGTTAAAGTTAAAATAGTAATTAACCTTAAAATAGTACAGAATTACTAGGAAATCCTTCATTGTGTAATAATTGGGATTTTTCTATGTTAACATAAAAAGCAGAACGTTTTTTTGGAACTTCTGGGTGTTTTTATTTTTTAATTGGTTGATCCATCTACTTATTAAATTTAATCTGATTATATATAATATGTCGTACTCTCTCAAATAGAGGTTTTATAGACTTTTTTCAACTGTAACGGTAAAGTAAAAAGACAAAACTAGGGTATTGTTAGCAGTTGAAAACTTTAATGAATGAAATCCTTTCGCTGTTGGAAAGTTTGGAATTTGGTAAAAAAAACTTAGTAAAGTGTTTTAATATCAGTTGAAGCTTTAATAATCTTGCAGAATTCAATTTAAGAATATATTTAGGCCTCTTTTTCTTAAATCATTTTTTTTTCGTATTCTGATTGATTTTCCAGAAAAAAATTTTATATTTTATAATCACTGATTACACCGACACTATCTGTGACAAAATTGATTTTTAAAATTTAAAAATGCTATAAAATAATTCGGCATTTTTAGTTAGTTAAGTTTTTAGAAAATATTTAATAGCAAACTAATTTTTTTAAACCTTTTAAAGTTTTAAGATTTATTTAATTTTTATTTTCAAAAACTTTTCGACGGTTTCAATATTCAGCTTTATTTGAAAATAATTATATAACGGAAGGGAAAATTATTGAAGAATTGATACAATTTTTCTTTAAAAATAAAAATTGACACTTTTAGTGACAAGTTGAAGATTTTTATACTTATATTTAATTAATTAAAAAAAAAAATTAAAACAATTTGCAACCATTATTAAATATTAACAATTTTTCAAAATATAATACTGTAAACAATATACCATTTGATTATTTATTTATTTTGTTAATTGGCATTTTGTTGATTAATAATTATATACTATGTAATCTTAAACATCAGGACTACGTAAGTCTTAAAATTCATTTAGATTGTATTTTTAGGTCTTTTTGGATAAAAACAAACTTTAATATTGTTGGTAAGGGCATGTACGTATAATGCAGAAAAAATATGAGATGTAGAGATGAAAAACTGGAATAATGAAAACATGCTAAAGATAAATGTTTGTACTTTTTTATTCAATCTGCAAAGACGGCGAAAAGTTTAATTTTTCCGAAAATAACCATCATTTACATAGCGTTTGCGTTTCTAATTCGCCGTTCATTTTTTGAATTAAAATCTATGTAAATTTTAATTCATTGTTGAAAGATATAAAGCACACGAGCGTATGTCAGAAATAAATAATTAATCCCATTGTTTACGAGTTTTCGTGATAATTGCTATGCGCTTGGCTATAAAATAATAAGTTCTTTTAAAGTTGTATAATTTACTACTTGTCATGTCCTCTTAAAACAAACGAGATTACACCAACTTCATAATTAAGATCTGTTGAATACTAAATTAAATTATCCTGCTAATATTTCTACCGTCGTTTTTCAGTATTTGCATAAGGCAAACGTTTTTAAAGTAGAAACAACATTATTTTTTACCCAACTTCCTTTCATTAATTAAGTCCAGAACTGCTGGAGAAAATTTAAATAAAATCAATAAAAATTTACCTTATATTTTTATCAGTTAATTTCTCACAAACATTTTTTTATTCCCTTTTTTTGGAACTTTCTGAAAATTTTAGTTTATGTATCCAAACGCCAAACAGTTTATAAAAAAATAGATAAAACTGTATCACAAAGTTTTTTTTATATGCACCAAAAAAGTAAAAGTTAACGGAAGTTTCGCGAAACTTTTTCTTTGTGTCGGCGTTGCGATCGGTAGAAACAGTAATATAAGAGACGCGCCGCGACGTCCTACAACGATCAAAGACCGGCGGTTACTGGCGTCTGCTATCAGTGTAGATTGTCCTGTACAAAGTCCGCCTTTAGCAGCACGCGCGCGGACGTCGCGTGAGTCTTGAGCTGTGAAGAACCGGCGTAGATACCGCGGATTCTATTGCCGGATGCCTCTTGGCGTCCATTACGCGGTTTCGGACAAGTTGAATGAGCTGCAGTCGCAGCAGATTTCCTGAGTAAGACATCCCATCCTTTAAATTCCCTGGAGAAATTGCATACAATGGAAATTCTTGTACTATTGATAGTAGTACTTCAAGTCAAACGAATTTCATTTCTTCCTATCGATCTAATGTGAATAGTTGTTTGCAAATGAAAATTTATTGTTAGGAAAGTTGAAACTTCTAAGCGATCTCGCGATTTTTTTAAATTTCTTCTGTATTGTGAATTTTCATGTTTATATTTCTAGCTTGGTGAGCAAAATGTAGATGTTTTCAGTTTTATGTCCGCAATTTATAAGCAATGATTTCGGAACGTTTTTCTTATAAACAAGAACAAAATTTCTTCCAAACTAGGTAAATACAGCGAAAATTATATTCAATTAATCAATATCCAAGCGTGCCATTATTCCACAATTAACAGAATGGTATCAAAAATTTTTTGTAATTATCTTCTGGAAACTTAATGCATTACTAATAGAAATCTCTTCAAGCAAGCTCTAGGATCTAGATTAATCTCCTGTACGATTACTCGACACTGCCCCCCCCCCCACTTTTCTTCTTATGCATTAACTGGTATTTTCTGAGAATAAATAAGTACCAATTCTAATAAAATAATGTAATACGATGACGAAATTTATAAATCTCCCTTTTTAAACATTAAATTTAAACTGCCTTAAAGAGTATCAACTTGTTCGTTGATAAAAGTTCAAATTTAATACAATTTTCTCATTCAAAGACAAGCCACTTTTAGAGATAACGGTTTTAATTGCAATTTAAAATAGAAACAGTTTTTTTACTGTCCAGACACAAAACTGCTCATCTTGAAAAAATTAATTTAGTCCATTTCAGTGTTGTTAACTTGGCAATGCTTTCAGTGTTAGAAACCGCATCAATCAGAGAAAATATTCTCAACCGGCTTTGGGTAGACTTACCGGCTAAAATTTTGAATAAAGATATTTGACAGAAAAGGTCTGTAGACTCCATCCAGTTCAGTCAAATAATTCTGTGAATCACAACATATGTTAATCCAACAGTTATTTAGGTTATGATCTTAAAAGAATAATGTAGAACTGAAAGCTTCCGCACGTATTTTATTCAAGATGAACAATATATTAAAAATTCTCTAACGTGACGTATGCCCCTCAACGATGTATATGTCCGGTTTTTTTAGAAAAGCCGATAACATGCTTATAACCAGAACCAAACATTTGGTGGCAGAGCGCGCATTTCCGTGTAGCCGCACGCATAAAACTTGAATCACTTCCAGCAACTCGCAAATTGTGTTTTCGACTACATAACTGGCAACCAAATGCCTCGCTTTGCTTAGAACTATATAGAACTGATGGTATGAAGATCCACAAAATTATTGTTGAAGAAAATTATTCATGGTGCACTACACAATACCAATATTGGACGTATAGAAGATTACAAAATGCCGTCAATTCACTAACAGAAAATCCGTGATCCTGTTGCATTAGGGACTATCATTTACCCAAGTTTCAAAAATTTCGCTTCAAGGTTTCAAAGTTTTTTCAGATTGCAAAAATAAAATTGTCAAACTGCTGTAATTCGAAAAGTATAATGTTTTTAAATTTTGTGCCTACTGACAGTTTTGATCTACACATTAGAGAATTAAATCTACACATTTACTAAAGTTTCCAAAATTCTGTCCGAGAACCATTTCCCGTAAAGGTTCAGCAGGCTGCAAAATAAAATTGTCAGTTTCAAACTGCTGTAATTCGAAAACTATAATTTTTTGGACTTTGTATCCATTGACATTTTTGATCTACACATTAGGGACTATCATTTACCAAAGTTTCAAAAATTTTGGCAGAGAGTCATTTCCCATAAGAATTCTGCGGGGTGGGGGACAAAAATAAAATTGTTAGCGTTTATCCTACAAGCACCCAATGTGACTATACGTGTACTACGTAGCAGAAAATACCCTGGTATGCTAAACAAGCAGGTAGAAACGTCTCTAGAAAATCTTGCAATCCGATTCTAGACTTCTAGAAGCTAAAAATATACAAAAACTAAATTTTAAGACGAGCTCATATTAAATTCATAAATTAGTGAACAAAAAAACGGAAAAAATTTGTTTATTTCAATTTCACTCAATTTCTATCTTTTAAAGTCTAAATCTGTTTTGTATTAAAAAAGCAAAAACGTCATGTAAATTAGTTCTTGAAATATGCATATGTCTATATCATATCATTTTTTAGCAACTTAGAATTCTTGAAGTTTATACCTAGTTAACCTAGTGTTCTCAGTCACCCTGTGTTAACCAACAAAATTTCACAACTGGTTTTCACAATACCTTGTTTTATAAGTTCGCCAAATAACTTATATTTGAGTATAAGAATTTTATTGTTAAAGAAAAGCAAATAGCTTTTTTTGAAGATACTAGACGTTTCATCAAGTCTGAGAATCGGAAAAGTAAAAAACTCGAATAATAGACATGAAAACTAAAAAAGATAAAAGACTGCTAACATACTGCATTGTAACATAATAAATACATAATAGTAATGCAGGAATTTACTCAAATTCACATTACTGATTCTATCTAAACTATGACATGTATCTACGTATCTGGAATGTATCTATGATATCTTTATTCATGTAACAATGAGCTTAAAACAATTCTAATATGTAATGTAGTGTAGCTCAATAGTATAGCTTTATCGCAACTCAAACAACTCTTTGTCATGATTTCAACGCGATTCATTATGAACAACTGTTTTCGTAATGTAGTGGTTATCAGGTCCGCCTCACACGCGGAAGGTCACCGGTTCGAGCCCGGGCAGAAACAAAAAAACATTTTTAATCAATTGTTACAATTTTTAACGTGATTTATTTATTGTGTTAACTTTGTATAAACCAACCCGGATAAGATTTTGCATAATAGAGCTATTTGAATTAATTTAATTATTTCGAATACTTCACCGTCAAAAAGACTCAAAAATAGTATCGACAAAAACAATGAAATAAACTTCATTGTCTAATTTAACCACTAGCATTGCCCATACAAAGCTTGAAGTAATAATTGGAACACACTGTAGATTTATTGAAAAACTTTAAAGAAATGTTATTCTAGGTGTTTATCAATACATGCCCATTTCCATTTAAGAAGAATTTCTTTGTTTATACTAGTTACAGATAATCTCTTATGACACTGGTGCGAGTTTTTTTTTCTCGACGATATTCAAACCTTTACCTATAGCGGCTCTCGCCATGCTATATAAATTGGGCTGTACAGAAATGAACATCAACAGCAGTCTACATACCATAATTATGTGGATCCTTGCCGTACTGGTTTTACCGGCGATATAAGAACAAAAAATATTTTCAGCTGTGTAACTTTGTTGTATCCCCGGGGTGTCGGTGGGCTACGAAACAACGGTTATGCTGTGGTATCCGCTACTCATTGTTATCACAGCATACAGGGTGACGATGTCGATCGGCAAGCTTCGACAAACCGATCGTGATGTGTGCGATATTCGAGACTTGCTGAACAACTTCAAAATTTCGACAATCGAGCGAATCTGCTGTATAGTCTTATGCTGCATCTGAACTTTTAATAACATGGAAATAGACAACTTCAAAGTGATACATGCACCTTACTTTGGTTATAGTGGTTAAAAAGAAGTTTAACCATTTAAGAAAACCATACCAATACAGGGTAGGTAAATATAAAACGACATATAATTCGTGGAATTCTTAGAATTCCTCATTCTTCTTTCTCGGTTTTTTACTTTATGGTTTAGTTACTGTACGATATTTTTTACAAACATGTGCGATAGGCTTTTGAGTTGCCAAGTTTCCGTGGTGTAGTGGTTATCACATCCGCCTAACACGCGGAAGGTCCCCGGTTCGATCCCGGGCGGAAACATAAATTTTTTAATTTTTACCTGTAACATATTATTTTATCAGAAATTCTGAAATTTAGTATTCTAATACTAATTCGTTTTTTATAGCAGACACTTTTGTATTACCTTTATATAATACTTATTTGCATATTTTGATATTATTTAATTTTTTTATTATTAAATAGTGGGTCTTTTATGTGATGCTATTATTCAAATAAAATAAATATTTAAAGGGTTTAAAGATAATCAAAAATTGAAGGGTACATCAAAATTTTAATAAAAAGGGGTGATTGTATTTTATGTAGACAGGGAATTATAAATATTATGTTAAATGTTCAATTATAATATTATTGATAATCTTTATAGAGGAAATTTTCTTTATCAATGTTACTTCTACATCTTTATTTATGTTTGCAGCGAACTAAAAAAAGAAAGAAAATAAATGTATTATTTTAGTATTTTAAAATGATTAGTATAAAATATCATACATGTAAATGTAAGGTTATAGAAATGTCAGTAGATATGTAAAGTAAAATTAGATATTAACAACGATACTATCTTTTAAAACAATCAGATGATGTTAAGTTAATAGTAATAATCGTCACCCTTAACGAAAAGAATAACAAAAACAAAAAGAGAAGAAAATTTATCAAAAAATTTCACTTTATAAAATTTATAATAAGAAATTAGTAATAAAATTGTAATAAATACATTTGTGGAAAGATGAATGTACATATATTGACAAACATTGTGAATGCATAAAAAAATTTGAAAAAAAAATATAAATAATTTACCCCATAAAGTAGTATATGCATGTTATTTTATTTAACGAAGAAGAAGAAGAAGCAATATTCCATAATATCGATGGAATATAAGCTATACCTAAAATTAAAAAAAATAATAAAAGGGAAAAAGGCATTAACTATAAACAGTGACAAATATAACAAAATAGCACAAGCGGTCATATAGTTTACTAATTTAAAAGGTCAGAGGACATCATAATCAAGTAAAGTAAAGAAGAACATTTTACTTACTAATAATCCTTTTGGATGCGTAGGTAGTAGTACTAATAGTGATCTAATAGTAATCTATCAGCAATAGATCTGTTTAATAACAAATTAGATACAGAATGTGCGAAACTGATCTATTGCTGATAGACATCATGCAGGAGGACGTAAAATGTAGTGTTATCGCTGTGTCATTAATTTACCAGAACAATAAATTCTAACATCGACATACATAGAATAGTTCCAAAAAACCGTTATTCAATAATGTCTGTTTTTGAAACTTGACCTCACTTTTTGAGAAGACTCGGTAGACATAGAACTTTGGCGCAATAATAAAAAGTATTCTTTTGGTATAATGCCATGTCCTTTATTTAACGTTAATAAAATAAAGATCTATGGTTGTAAAAGTTTTTATTATTTTTATTTGATGTGGATGCAAGTATTCATTTTAATTGTACAGAGATTAAGATTACAAGCAGTAATGCTTGTCCAGTTGTGGGATTCCAAGTGCGGCGATTTAGGTGTGGCTGGTAGTAAGTTCTTTTCTCCAGGTACAGGAATTAATAAGATCTATAATTTGTCTATCTCATGCTCTATCAAATTTAAACCCGAGTTAGTCTATTGGGAAAAAGTAAAAAATATTTAGCTGTTATTCTTTCATTTCTTTGAAGCTAGCCAAATTCAGTTTAGATTAAAGTTTATTTTATTATTATTGTTAAACTTATAACATCTCAATACATTATTTTCCTTATGAATTTTCTATTTAATGGTTTATTTTTTAGGCGAATTTATCAAACAGCTTGCAACTCCGTGGACAAACCTTTTTACAACACTATTAGTACTATTTCTGAAAGAATTATTTGAAATTAAAATCGAAGATTTTAATATTGGAAAATGTTTATAACATCTTGTATGAATTATCAACATTATATGGATCAGCTGATTTGGTTGGAAGCTGTTTTACCGATACAACAGTAAACATTTTGAATTGGATTCATTGGCATTCGGTGTGTCAGTTTACTTATACAAGGTTGGTCGTAATAAAAAAATTACCTTATTAAATTAATTATTAAAATTGTTACCCATTGGGAACAATTTATAAAACTAATTTTTTTTTATTCACTTTTGTAAAAATTAAAAAGGTTCTTTATGAACAAAGTTTGTTGCTTTGACAAGAATTTCGTTTATCAATTGCAAATAATTTATTTAGTTGAATTGAATTTATTTGATGCTAGTTTGTTTAAATGAATGGCTGCAACCCACATGACAGGTTGACAACCACCCGAGTTTTAAGGATTTAAGCAAACTGAAGTAAGATATTCCTGTTTTATTTCTTTTTAAGTCTCGTTTTTAGAACTCGTTTTTTCTTTTTTCATAAGGACATGGCACTATTTAAGTCTAATTTGGCCCTCTGTAGATTTTTCTGCAAATTTCTAATTATAATTAACGCTAACCTTAATTGTAAGAAGACATAAAGGCAGCTGGCAAAGAGACGAATAAATTGACATAACACACTTGTGGTCTGAAATGAACAATAACAAAGAAAATCAACGAAAACGACCAACGGTCACAAATCTCATTAAAACTAATTTATACAGAATAAATATACTTATATGACTTATATAGAATTTATAAAGAAAAAGCTAACTTAAAAACATGACCTTACGTTTTAGACATTAAATGATGCTATGCAAGTCCAATATAGTATAACGACATAAATGGAATCAAACTCCAACTAATCTTGTCTAGAATACAGTACTCCAAGTGCCTGCATTCAAACAACGGTGAAAAACATTAAAATAAACTCAAAGTTTGACAGAATTAAAGAAAATCTGCAAAGCCGATCCCTTCATATAGATTAACACAAATCTTTCAAATGCAGGAATTCGTAAGTTAAAAGTACTGTTATAGACATCACAATAATGATGTTTTACATATTTCCAGTGAAATATTTTCCGAAACTAACTTAGCTTTATTGGGAAAAAACTTGTATTGCGTTACTTTAACTTCAAACTCAATCTAGCCAGAAGATAAAACCTTCCATAAAAGTGTACAAACTATTCTGACATGTAACCTGGGTTACATACATATGTTCTACTACGAAACAACATAAGTACTTTATATCCTTTTTATAAACTATAAATCTTTTACGTGAAATTGAGGTCATGTGTGTGTGATAAATTTCTTAGTTTTAAAAACCTATTCTAACTTGATAATTCTATCTGTAGCCTAGCATGTAGCCATTTAGCTTAAATAAACCTAGTATCCTAGCATCTTTTATTTGATGCATGAAATAATTATTTTTGTGTTTTCGGAGCCTAATTGTGGCCTTTAAATAATTTTATGTTTTATTAATGTTTTAAAATTTCAATCGATGATTCCATATCATCTCAATATCTATAGAATTTCAACCCTTACCTGTCAAAAGACACTGAGGTTATGTTGTTTTAATATTTTGATGTTTCTTGTTAATACTAAGATAGGGAGCTAGTAATTAGGTACATGTTATAGTTCATTAAAGAAACATTGGAATTATAATCACTTATAATTACATAATAATAATAATCGCCCCCTCCCTCCCGCACAAGCTTATAGCTTCTGGGGCCTTGGTTTAGGCTATGGGTTGTAGTAGTTATTATTATTATTATTATTATTATTATGAAATAAAAGAACCCCGTCTTTCATAAGAATTTTTTTATGATAATAATTGTAATTCATGAATACAACTATAAAAATAAAATAAGATTTAAAAACAAAATTAAAAATCCAGTAGGTTGGAATCTATTTGATAGAAATAGAAAAAGGAATCATATTTGTGCATTTATTACTGCATGTATTTTGTAGAGATAGCTAAGAACGCTCATGCCTAGAAATTCATACAATAAACATACACAATATAAAACACAATAATTATACATAATTAGTGAAATTGAAGTTGCGGTAAACTTCTTTGTGAAACATTCTATAAAATTCTAGTTTAAAAAACTGTTGTATTCTAACGATTTTATATATTATGTAGAATGTTTCGGTTTGTTAAAACTCTTCCTAAAGCTTTCTGAGAGGCTATTGAAATCAATATGTCCAGTTTAGATAGACAACCGGCCCTTACTAATCGTTACCGTCTGTTTTTAAAGATTTCTTAGAAAATCGATCTTTTTTGTGAAACTTGTCCGGTCATTTACAATAAATGTGATGTTATTATAGGATTTTTTAATTAGTAACTGTCTCAGTAAATTTAAGCTCTTACCTTTCTTTTGCACATGCAATAGATCTATTTTATCTAAGTCTACGAAATGATTGTTATCCAACACTGGGCGGCTATTCCAGACGATTCTTATAATACAAAATATCGCATTTGTGTTCTGCTAAGCTAGACATTTTTTGACTTTCTACCGCTTTGTCCTATATAAAACGTTTCGCAGTTTTACAATAAATCTTATATAAAGAATAGAATGGTAATGATGGACAAATTTGGCGTATATCGTGAGTCATATTACATAATAGGTACCTTCTCATTAGTATCTGCATTTCGTATTAAGGGCCCTTTAACACTTTGGACTGCAAATTAAAAATAGTCAGGTTAGAAAAATTCTATATTAACCACAACACTTTCGACTCAGTCGAAGTGTGTAATTAAAGATTTTCTTAGTTGAAACGATCTCATCAAAACTAAGAGTTAACTATTTCGTAGCTAACGAAAAATAATAATAGTGTTACTACAGTTTAGCATTTAACAGTAAGATATGTATTTCGTAAAAATGATGATAGATAGATACGTTTCTGAAAAGGTCATCTATTCCGTATTAAAATCTTATTCCATTTTTGGCTGATTTACTCTAATATTCTACAATTTACATTTCGCTTCAATTTTGTTGGATGAACTCTATCTTGAAAAGTAATAATACCGTTGGAATGTTTCCAACCAAGTTACAAGCATTTATGTCGAAAATGATTATTACTATTAAAACATTTTAACATCCCTAAAGTAAGTAATTAAGTAAAGCTGCTTGTAAATAAACCGTACATTTTGATTTATACATACATACGTAAAACATTATTTAAATTACCAAAATAGTATTTTGAGCATGAAATCGTAAATGAACTTCAAACGTCCAATCAAACAAACGTAATTCCACAAAATTTTCCTCAAACAAAATCACTGTAGGTAAACTTCTATTTTAGGATATTTACCAAATTTCCCCAGAGAAACGAGGCGTGGGTACTTAAAAGCATGACAACAAAACTTTTTGATAAACTTTCTAGAAAATCTGGATTAGACCAACTAACTTTCGGTGTACGTTACACAATTTATAAGTCATAGGTTTTTAAAATAATTGGAGTCTCTGAAGTTGCACATTGTGTAAATCAGTAGTTAAGGTATGTTACATAGAAAACTCTTCAATAAATGACATACTAGCCAGTAACTAATTGCAGCTATAAAAGCAAAAGTAAAAATACAATAAAAAACAGGAAAAGTTTCTATTATCTATATCGGTAGGAATTTTTGAAAACGTACAGCTTCTTTAATTATTTACGGCTTATTTTAACGTTCTTATGGCCAGTTGCACTAAACTTTTAATACCTACTTAAGGTTAAGCGCAGCGTAATCTCCATGTACACCAATGTACGTTAATGTATGCTTAAAGCTAAGTAAAGATTAAGAATTTGGTGCAATTGGCCGTTAAATAATCTTACTTTAATACATACTATAAAGTAGAAAAGTTTATCTCTCAGTATATTTATTTATGGTATTCAGCTCCGTTACAAAGTAATCCGTACAGCTTTAAGAAACAGTACGTAACTTGTGGGTAAACGAATAGAGACGACTGGTGTTACACCATGATAGAACCTTTTAAAAAACTTTGGGTTTCCTACTCTCCCTATTCGCATTTTCAAATGTACTGAGCCGTCACTTCAAGTGCGAATTACAAGAACACTTAAG